>JAAMPD010000011.1:0-156395 GCA_025266255.1 Trissolcus basalis
AAGAAAAAAAAAAANAAAAAAAAAAAAGAAAACCAGAATATCAAAAATTCATAACCAGATGAATTTATAATCCCCCCCCCCCTCCTTAAGTTTGTTCATTTTGAAACCGATTTTTTGTTGGTATTTTGATTTTCGTCACAGTTCAACCGCGCCATTTTAGAAACGAGACCCGAACACCCATTTCGCTGGAATTATAATTCTCTTGATTTTTTTTTCTCTCATCGTTCGACGAAGTTGCCTATTGAATAATACGTGCGATGTTTCATTGGTGAAGCATCTTAAAATCGTGTGACCTACAAGTAGCCGAAAGTTCGTGGGAGATCGAGCGTGTCGTTAGGGCAGGTATTCCGCAGGTGAACAATGTACGGGAATGACTTTTGGGTGTTCCAAGACGAATTCCGATAAATGGAGTTTGGGGAACCGAAGATGAGAAGCGCCAGTCGCGTTCCATTTTTATGGAAAATGGCTCTGGAGAGTGACACAAACGCTCACAATGGGGCGTGATTTATGAACCCACTCGGGTCGCTCGTATTTACGAATGTGCGTGCTTTTTTAATTCGCAACATTCGCAACTCCGCAGTTTTACTGCGCGATCCAATAAATTACGCCTTTAATCTCGCGATGACTGTCGCGAAAAATCGCGATATTGTTTCGCGAGTTTGAATAACGAGCTCGGACGACATCCCGCGCTTCCAACTAATTAACGGCATATTTCAAAATTCGCAAAATTTCCGTGCGAAATGGCAAATTGAAAAAAAGTGCCGCGCTCGACAACTTTTTTTTCTTTTTTTTTGTCGGAGAGACGCATTTCACCGAGTCGGCACTTTTGGCTTTGCTGAGCACCGATTTTGTTACGGGAAACATTATGTCACATTCGATTCAACTTTTCCAACCGAAACCTTCTAATCCGTCCGAAGTGTACGAAATAGAGTCAAACTTTCGATTTCACATTTCCTTCCAACTTGCACAATCTTCATTTCTTCCGGACCAAGTTCACAAACGCTCAAAGTTCTCTGTGATAAAATCTTTGATAAAATTGTGCGTTAGAAATTATCTTTGTATTGAAAAATAGTAAGTCAAGTTTTTTTTAGAAGAAAGTATATAAGTTAATTTGGTAGACATTTTTCTGGAAGACCATTTTGTTAATTTTTTTTTAGAACTGGAGGAGTTTCAGAAGACGAAGAATTATGCAACGACAATTTTACAATTCAGGACCAAAAAATGTGATTAAAAATCACACAGACCTTCAGAAATTCTGTGAAACTTTTATATTTCCAAAATTTGTAACTCTTGAGAGCTCATTTTTGAAGAAGACAATTTTTCATCTTTTGATATATCATAATGTAGAAATTAAAAGTATAATTCTGAAATAAAAAAGATGTTAGAAAATTTAGAAAGAAGACCTCCATACAAACTCAATCCAAACTTTTGTAACAATAGGTATGTAAGTCTCAGAAACTTTTTTTTCAAAACATTATCATGAATAGAATTTCAGGACCAAGAACAGTTTGAAATCAACCTGAAATACTATATCACAAGTGAGGAAACACTAATTCTCAAGAAACCTCCAACTCCACCAGCTTTTTTCCAAAAAATGGGAGCCTTAGGGAACTTTATCTCTCCAATTTTTTTTTTCACACCCTCTCCAAACTGATTTTCAAAGGACGAAAAACAATTGCAGAAGCCGAAGAACCAAACGACCAGAGAATGCGCAGCCTAACTTGTAGGAGTCACTTAGGATCTGTTTGTGAAAACAGACTGCCGAGTTTTTCGGAGGTCCGAGATTGGACTTACGGTATCTTCGCATGAGGTTCTTCTTGTAGGGTTTGGTACCAGGTCTGGCGCGTGTTCTGGGCGCGGCATCCTTGTTGTCCGAGCAGGAATCATCCGAGTCCTCGGAACAAGTGCGGTCCTCCCTATCGTGATACTCGCCGAGTCTGAGCGCGGCCTCCCTCAATTCCGGGGAGTCCTTCTTGTCGTCTTCCGGGCCGTCCCGCGAGAGTTCCGCGTAGTCGGCGACCCGGACGCTGAGGTCGAGCGGCTGCTCCTCCAACATTATCGGTCACAACAATTGAAGCCAACGTGTTGTCACTGAACAATCGCCATGCCGCGCACCACAGTCATGCACACTAGGTATAATCACTCGGAGGGGGTCACAGGTCACTGTCACGCTCTAGTCCTGATTCGGATTGAGTGTCGCGCGCCGGACCTATCTTAACGCGACGGATGCCATAATCAGACTGGCTGTGCGACGACGCTCGCCGGTGGCACACTGACTGACTCGAAACCGGAGTAGCCCGCTATCCTACCACCGCGCCTCGGCCGCTCCCGCTCTCCCGTCTTCTGTTTCTCCTTTTGCCGGCCGCGCAACGAAACCAAGAGTGCCGGCTCGGCTCGCACTCGGGCCTCCTCGGCAACCCTCGACAACACGCGCGCCGGCTGCCCATTTATTTACTATCGCACGCTGCGTAGCCTACCGCAACAAAACAACACACCCCCTCCCGCCACCGGTTATCGAGCCTCCCCAACGCGCTTATCTATTTCTTCCTTTCTCTCCTCGCCAAGTTTCTCACCAACTTGACCTTCAAACCTGCCCAGCCTCGGGATGATTTATCCCAAAAACTTTTTTCTTCCCGCCGCCCTCGGGCAAACAAAACAAAAAACGTCAAATCAATGGTGCAAATCCTCTGTCAATTATCCTCTTAACAAACAAAAAATCCGTCCATTAATTTCACCGAGCGTTTGCATCTGATCGTCTTAGTCCGATGTCAACTAAATTGTTCTGTCGTGGAATATAATTTAACTGATTTCAAAATTCGGCTGATGGCGGGGGGGGGGGGGGGGAAGAACTTGAATTTTCATTTTATTAATTGAACCATTATGACGTGGGTTGAAATTTCAGAACTGGAGGAAATTTGTGTTTTTTAAATGTAATATCAGTTGAACTACTGGTTCTATAATTTATTTCTCACTCTGACCTTGAAAAGGTACTCTTCATATTTGGAAAGAAGATTTGCGACTTTTCCTTGGGGCGTTTTTTCGTTCTTATAATTCATCCTGTCTTAATCCAACCCTCGAGTTGGAAAAATTTTGTTTCATACCACTTTTCCAGGGCTGGAGAGCAAAAAGTTTTTGATTGAGTTGATTTGCAGGCGTGATTTCCATGCCCAACCTTGAGCTCGGGATTAAGATCGGCTGTTCAAATATTTATGACTGTTGCGGGAAACACTGCATTGTGACACCGCGAACAATTATGGGAACGCGAGTTTTAACAAGCCTCGAGGGGGGAAGCCTCGTCTCGAATCAACCGGCCAATAATTACAACGTTATCTCTTGGCATCGTGCGAGAGTCACCCTTTTGCAATTTTCAGAGTTACCATCGAGAGAAGAGAGGAAGCTGCAGCACCCTCGATGAATTATTGTTATTGGACAATCATGACCGCCTTGGGCTTTGGATTTCTGCCACGATTGAATACAAATTTTTCCTCGATTGCTATCTTCGATGAGATATAGGCGATCCAACAGTTGATGGAATGAAGTCTCGGATCAAAATATTTTTTCTTCCAACTCTCACCTTCGGCTGTTTTCATATTTTTTGCAGGTATTTTTCTTTATTATCTTTTATGTTGATTTTGAAATGTGTATGCCAAGTATACCTATATTGAAAACTATATATAATTTTATATTTTTTTCTTCTTTATGTATAAAATATATACAAGTAAACATATAAGTAATAATATGAAAATTTTATGTATTGAAAATTGAATCATATATTGACAATGTCTACTTGGTGTATGATTTTTTACTAGTGTTGCTCTCATATATATGCTTGCTGTTATATGTGGATCTGATTATATGAATTTATATGTATACATACACACATCTGAGTAGGGATTCATATATTCCATCCAAATATGTGAAATTTACCTCAGTAAAAAGGATGATATATTGAAAATATATTTGCAATACATTGTCAATATACTTTTATATATTAACAATATATTGATCATTGAATTTGAATATTTTTCATACATCAACTATATATTGGCAATATATTTGCAATTTTTTTAGAAACAATCAATGTATTGTCCATGTATGGTCAATCTATTGTCAATATATTGATAATATATGTTTTATCTATGGACAATATATGATCCTTTTTACTAAGACAAATGCATTTATAATAACATACATATAAAACAATTAATTTTCATATGGAACGACATATATAAATGGATCTATATATAAGAATGCATAATATAACCAATACAAGTTTGGCATGCACGTTTTTGTGTATACGTCAGCAACATATATTGTTGATATGAATATTAGTGAATTTTGGACAAAAAAGCCGGACAAATTAGCTTTGCAAATGCACTCGACGGCTTGTGGTTTGAGATTTATTTTCGCGGGGGCTTTTTTCTGGGAAGGAATATTTATAATTCGTGACATTATACACGGTGTGTGTTGCAGAAAAGAAAGGCAAAGAAAAAGGAGCAGGCGCAGAAAACGTACGACGTGCCGAATTTGGCACTCCGTCAGCACGCCGAAACAAGGAAGAATATTTTTGTAAGAGCGAGTCACTGTTCCCGGTATATATAGGAGGAAGAAACGACCCAAAGAACATGCACATAACGTAGGCGCGGTTGCGCTCGTAACACGGTTTTTTTCTTGTCCGCGAGAAAAAGCACGGGCGTAACCTATGCACTGCGATGCGAATAATTTTGCGAGCCCCGTCGCCCCAGCATGTGTCGCCGGTTTATTTTCACGTGGTAGATGAGAGATGAAAATGAGTCTCGCCCTGTGCCAGACCGTGTTTGACGCGGGTAATTTTTTGTTCGAAATTGAGTGTTAATTTCGTTTTGAGAGGGCCAACTTTTCTTTTCGTATATATTTTTACTCACCGTCGGGACAAGTGTAGTAACTTTTAGGATTCGGCGAAAAAATCTCACCTGAAACAAAAAAACAAAACAAAAAACATGATACATTTCAGTTTTTCCGTTATTTGTTTATTTTTGAAATTTAAACTTCGATTCGAGAAGTTGACCTTTTTTGTTTGGTCGTGCAGTGATGTATTATGATAATCAGTTTGATGTTACATTTTTATTAAAGGTTGCATAAGGTTTTTTTTTCATGTAGTTTGAAGAGTATAGTTTCAGAAAGAAAGTGATCGCAGCAACAACTTTTCTCATCCTGAGTCTTGTCGCGACAACCATTTCACCTCAATTTGAATATTTCAAAACTTGTCTGTTTTTTGTTAAACAAATAAATATTACGTAATTATGATTGAATAATAGAAAAAATGATGATTTTGGATCATCACAGAAGTTCTACTGAAAAACTTCCACGTGAGAGATTGATAGAGAAAAATGTAAATCAATTCTGATTGAAAAAACAAATCGGTTATTTATTCGATTATTTTCATCTGGGTTTGTATTCTTTTATTTACTTTCTTCCTTTTCCTTTTTGCTAAAAGACGAATCAAATTGAATTCATCCTTGAACGTGCGACAGATCGAATAAGATTGGATTTTGTAATGAAACTTTGATGGAAGTGCAACGCAAACAGTGACGCGGGCCGGTAGATATCAATTAAGGAAAAATAAAGGAAAACGGTGCGCAGTGCGAGTGGATGACGAGAATGACGATTCCTTCGAGCGCGTCGGAGAGAAACGTGTCGAGGAAAAGTGCGCGTTAGTCTCGGCCTGAATAGCCGGTTAATATCTCTTTCTAACTTCTTGCGAGCGTCTCACCGTCCTTTTATTGCTAGTTTGATATCTTTTTTTTTTCGCTTATTCCATCCTGCAACTAAAATTTCAATTAAAACTTAAAATATTTTTGCAATCATTCTGATATTCATATCGCGGTTTATAAAAATATAATTATGCAAATGTTCACATTAATTAATGAAACTTATTAATTTATTACACACAATGATAACAAAACTATCAGAACTGTTTTGAAAAACAAAGTTGAAAACTTGAATGGGGGAAAAATGAAGTTAAAAAACTGAATTGTGAAAATATAATTTGCGAATAATTCCAACGGAACAGGTGCTATAATGTTGCAAAATTATTGAGGGAAAATTTTTTTTCATTTTTTTTCTTTTCAATGTTTTTTTTTCAATTTCTGGAATAAGTCATTTAATAAGGGCGCTTGGCGGAAATCAATGGACGGCGAGGCACTTTTCTTTCTCTCGCAGAGATAACGCGCGTAAGTCGGCGTGCGTGCGCTCCCGTAATTAAAAGAAGAAATTTTCAAAATTGACGATTGTGAAATCGACAGTAATTATACCGTGGCATGGCTATTTACCCGAGATACACATTCGGTTTCAGTCAATGAAAATCTATTTCGCGTATCAGTTTCAATTTTTCTTTTCGATTTCGTTTCGGTGCATTTAAATAATTTCTTCTTTTCCCTTTTCTAAAAAATTAATAACATTCCATCTTCCTTTTTGTTTTTCAAGAATTTGAAATTCCAAAATGGCCGTTGCAAAATGAAAACAACTCTTTAATATAAACATCTGAAATTATAACAATTTACTACCCATTTTCATGCTTAATTTATGATTTCAGAAAAATCGTAAATTCACGGACAAGAGAGGAGTCTTGGGAGGAGAGAAAAAATAAAAAAGGTGATAAAAAAGCTGCGAATGAAAAGAAAAAAGCAAAAACAAAAAAAAATGTTAAGTAGGAGACGGGCAATTTTATAAAGTATGAAAATTGTTTATGAATACGTAGGGTGTGGTGTAAAAATATGGGAAGTGTCCGTTCGGAATGTAGCGAGTGTTGGACGAGGACAACGTGTAACGTCTTCATCCGGTCTCGGCAGGAACCGTGGGCCGTCTTGTATATCTCGCGCGACTCGCCAAGGCCGCGGCGGCGCGCTAAAGAAACCCCTGGGGAACGGCGCGAGAACCGGAAAGATTCTCCCGGTCCGCTACGTACGGCTCGCCAAGGTCCGTTTCGCGTGCGAATCCTTCGTTCCGACGCGTCTGCCTCACCTTGGCGCGCCGCGCACTTACACGCACGCGTGCACCAACAGGCAGAAAACGCACGTCCGGTCTCGACGACTTTATATTGTTTGAAAACATTTCCCTTTATTGCCTCCATTATGTCGATCATCAAAATAAAAACATTACTCCAACATTATACGCCATTTACGAATTTCCGCGTCAATTTTATTGACTGTGAAAATCAAATGAAAAGTAAATTATTCCGTAACAATAATAAACAAAATAAAAAAAATCTTGTCTCCTGAGAGAACGATCGTAAAAATGGAAATCCCCATTCAGGTTGACCAACTTTGGAATAAAAATGGATTAAAAAGGTGGCTGATAAAGTTTGATGATATAAGAAAGAGAAAAACATTTAGAATCAGGTTAGCCAACTAGAATTTTTTGAAATCAATGGAATGTTTTTATATGTATTTGAAAAATCGAGAAATCCTATAATCAGTTTGGTCAATTTGTGAACAAAAAAAAATTGTTAACATTGTAAAAAAGAAACGGATTTTAGGAATCAAGTGAGCGAATTATAAAAATTAATTAACTAACCAATTAGGCTAGCTGATTATAAATATTAATTTGTATGAAAATATGACCGAAATAGAAAAATGAGAAATGTCCAATCAGGTTGGCTAAATTGTAAAAACAAATAAGAATCTAAAATATTTTCTGAAAAAATCAGATGAGTCCTATCAAAAATACCAATCAGGCTAGCCAACTTGGAAACTAAAAATATCCGAAAAGCGTGCCAACAGAAGAAAGAGGAAACATTGCAGATTGAAAAAAGCAGGTGTGCCAACTTGAAAGGTAAAACTGATTGACAGGGAAGTTGCAAAGACCGAAAGGCAGAGTCAGAATCGCCAACAGTAAAATGTATTTTTATCTGAGCGTGATACATAATTGAACGTGAATAGTCTTTATAAGGTCAGGGCCCGCTAAATAAATCCACGCGTAAGCATTCCACGCACTCCTTTATATAACACGAGTACTCGCACGCACACACCAACATAAAGTGTAAGGTTAACACACGACGCCCACGACGGATGACGAGAGTCGAGGATCGATCGCTTTTAAAATGAATCGCACTTGCCCTGTGCGTACGACTGAACCCTTTCTTAGATCTCCAAAAAAAAAAGTTAAAAATGAATGACAGGTGTTTTTCATTTCGGAAGCTTTTTTCTGTCGCGTGCATGGTTGGCTTAAATTTTCACAATGGTTTATTAATCCTCGAGATCACGACGAGACTGAACGAAATGCAAGTCATCATCTCTCCGATTTTGCTGCTTATCAAATTTTCAATTCAATTTGAAATTCATCGTCGCTTTCGAATTGGACTTTTTGATATTTTATTTTACTTATGTAACGCGATCTTCGACAGAGAAATGTTCCAATTACAAAATTAAATTGAAAAAAGAATACGAACAAAACCATGATAAATAAATAATGGCAAAATAACGAAATAGAAATGATTTTTTTGTGGAGAATGGAAAATAAATGTGAGCCGAGTTAATTAATTTATTTGTCGATTAAAATGGAGATTAATAGCGATTCGTATGGTTGGAACATTAAAACGCTCCGATTAACTGGCGCTTGCATTTGCAGTTCGACCTACAGCATAAAATGAATACTTCGTTAAGCATGCGTCTAACCAACAAATCATTCCCAAGTTGAAAGTAAGTACGCAATTACGATATAACATGAATAGGAGAGGATGTGCAAAAAAATTGTCATGGGGATTGAAAACGGAGGTGCGAATATGTAAATGCGACAGGAACGTTGGAAAGCGACGTACAATGTGGCGAACTGTACCGACGATGAAAAGAGAAGGAAGCAATGAGATTAAGTTAAATGCTGCGAGACAATTTGTTCAATTTGCGTTGTTGCCAATGTGGACTAGTACTTTTTTTTTTACTCTCTATTTTTCAGGGTTGTTTCTTTTTCATTTTTTTAAACTCATTATACCATCATTTTTATTACATTTATATTTCTTCTTACACAAAATTTCAATTCAAAAAGTTTCTTTCAAAAAATGATGGTTCAAAATAAATGATGAATAAATATAAAAATAAATGACAAATTGTCTAATCAAAGTTAGGAAATTTGAAATGTGATTTTTTTTTCAATCGCAACAAAATTTATTATATCCGCAACCTATTGAATTAACATTTTTATTGACAAAAGTGACACAGATTCACTGTACATGCACTGGAAATCGTTGACGAATATGTGTCAACCTTAAATTACTTTCCCATCCTAAACGCTCATAAAAAATACAACTCCAGTACTTTTTCTAAAACCAAACATCCACTAAAATTTAGTTCAATTATTTTTTCTAATCTTTTCTCCATTCATTTCCTACAATTATTATTTCTTAACTATACCATATTGTTTCTTTTCTTCTTATTAACTATTCATATTTTTAAACAAAATTATAAAAACATGAGAAATTAAAATTGAAAAAAAAAAAAAACAGAAGAAGAAGAAAAGGGGCACTGATGTCAGGGTTAATTTTGTTTTGAAATTTTCAATCAAGTTGGCAGAGAAGAATGCTGGGCGAGCGTGTAGAAGTTTTCGAAAAGCCAGACGGAGACGTTTCCGCCGATAATACCGCGCGAGAGGATTGATATCGCTTAACCGGTATACACGCTGTGTAACGAGCTTCGGTTGTGTGTGTTTGTGTGCGCGCGCGTTGCATCGTTCTGGCGACTTAGAAAGGGGAAGTTGGATTCGTCGGGGGAGGGCGCGGCGGAGGGGGGACGCGGTGTGCAAAAAGCGCTGCGCGGGGGGAGCGGGCAAGCGTGGATGGGAGGTGCAGCGAACTCTCCCAAGGCCTAGCGCTCCCTCCCCGCGCGGCTGCGATGCACGCCGCCGCTGTCCCTCAACTATCTCGGCTCCTCGCGGCCCGGCAACTGCAATTGTATACGCGCAGCGAGAACAATTTTCGTTGACCCGCACATTTATTTATCCAGCGCGCGCTTTCTTTACGCCCCGGACAAATTATCCGGAATTTCATTTTCGACCCGTCAAATTTCTTGCCTCCGCTTGTTTGTTTCTCAAGCCGAGGCATTTCTCGTGTGCAGTTTCGCAGGTTGACGTTATCCCGATTGAGAGACAAGTATTTTTGGCTTTACGGCTCCGATGTTTTGTTAATTGAACGTCCCAAAAGTTAGGATAACACGCGGTCCGATGAACCGCGCCAACTTCTTCTTTTCTGCCACGTTGAACAAAATTTTTTTAACTTCATTCCAAATACATAAGATCATATGTTTTTATCAAATATAACAATGTTGTTTATCTGATTTTATTTGTGTTGTTTAATCAGTCGTTTAACTGAAAAGATTTTTATTTCTTGGTTCTTTTTAATTACTTTTTTTTGGGGGGAAACGTGACAAAAAAACATGATAAATTAATTTTGACCTTGGAGATGAAGGAAAGACAATTTCAAAATAACACGAGAAGCAAAAAAGTATGACATTTCCGTAATACGCCTTGATTATAAGAATTAGGCCGAAAAAGTATGACTGGGGAGCACAAGCGCGAACAAGCGGAAATCACGTATATCAAAATGAGAGAAGGAGTTATTAATTTTTTTTTGTTTGCACTCTTGTTTGAGTTCCTTTCGTTTTTATTTTCGTACGTTCTCATGACCAGAGCACGACCTTGTCCATCTTCCGACTTCACGCACCACGTACTCGCTTCTTAAATGCTACACGACTTTTGCCAATCTTTGTTCCCTTGCAAAAAACGTCACATTTGAGCACCGTCCCCCAATCTTATATCGTCAAACATAAACATTAATTTTGTTCCTTGTTTCATGCCACTACCGTGATAGTAAATGAAAAGGAAACAGACGCATAAAAAAACGTACACACAATACAAAAACAAAAAACCAAATAAGAAAAGAAAATACAAAAGAAAATAAAATACAAAAACAAAATTGATTGAATTGACTTTTTTCTAAAAAAATATAAAATATTCATATGAAAAAAAAAATCTCATACCACAGTTAATTCATTGTATAAAATTTATTACGAAATGTCAACTTTTACATCGTTCGCACCTTCAAATTTTGCATATTGAGAGAAACGATTTTTTCCCAGCATAACCAAAAAATTTTTCTCATGTATAAAAACAACCCTGTAATGTATTGTAAATATTAAAACATCTTTTCGCAAAAGTTTGTAATTTTGAGTTGAGGTTAGACCTACGTCAAAAGTGAGAAGTGAGACGAAATTCGTCTGAATGAGATAACCGCATTCGACCTATTTTTGAAATCGAAAACAACAAGGATAAGAAAAAGATAGAACTAGACAGAAGGAAGAGAAGGATGCAAGACGAATAGAGAGACCGGAGAACGGAGGAAGGGTAGGGGAGGGGGGATTCTTCAACATTCGAGGCTCGCTTTTTCATCGGACAAGATGCGAGGAATGCATGTCCAGATTCCACGAGTCGTAACTTTTCCACTGGCAGAATCACGTTATTTGCATTCAGATCGACAAATAAGCCGAAGTTATATCTGTGTCATATCGAATATTGCGAAGCGTGTACCAAAGTTACATCAAAAAGCCAAATTATTCCCCGTAACCATAATAACTCGATGGAAAATATGGATATGGGCTGAAAGGGTTCTTGTTGGTGTCCGCAGTTTATAGCGAATTTCTGTTTCTCCTTTTTTTTGTTCTTCCTTTGCTTATTTCGTGCGATTCAAATTAGTGCCGAAACCTAACCTTGAATTTTGATATCAAAAATTGAATCCCGCCTCAATATCAAATCACAGTTTTGGCCAATAAAAATGTTCATCTCAAGAATCACCGAGAAATCAAATTTTCGCGTAGAAAAATAAATTTTACCGATGTTGGTACCACTGTACAAAAACGTGTTATCAATTTTAACCTTGGTTTCATTTTTTGAATGAAAAATCGTCGAAAGGAAATAATCTTTTGTTGAAAAGAAACGAGTTCTTTTTTATTTCTTCTGTATCAGCACAAGTTGGTGATAAAACATGGCGGAAGAGTTATATTTTGCAAGCAAAAAAAAAAAATAAACGGCGCAGATATCGAGAGAGCTGAAGTGCGATAAATCGTGAATAAAAGTCGGAGCCCCGAGAGAAAGAAAAACGAGATCAGTTGGGTTTTGTCAAGTGTGTCAAACCAAAGCTCGTGACTGTTTCGGTTTGATGAATTCCGCACGCCGCTTGATTAGCGCGTTCAGTTATACGTACACACTGAATGCATATCAGCATCTCTCACTCGTGTTCGTGCCTAATCTGATCAGATATAATTGCGACAAACGCGCTCGATAAATTAATCCCAATTAAAGTTTAAAACTGTCGCTCAAATTCGGATTCGGATTCGGATTCCAATTTCAATTTCAATTTCGGTCCTCTGTCCCGCGGGAATGTCACATGAAAAATTCAACCAACGATTAACTCGATTGCACGATGAAATTTTAAATCTTTCAGTTCGGATTTAAATTTTTAGACTAATGATGAGTGAATAATTTATTACATTTTAAACAAATACAGACGACAAAAAAAATTAAACTAAATATAACTCAGGGATAATTGATGAAAATTGACATATTTTTTTAGACAAAATTATATCATCTCATATCAAATCGTGATCGATATTTATTGATCTGATGAGTTTTAAATAATTTCGATAAATATCGATATATTGAACCTATATATATTCACCTACTTATTCAACCGTTATTTTTAATAACAAAATATCGAATAGGAATTGAGATATTGAATTTCAAAAAATACATCGCATCTAAATGACTAAACCAATACTTGATCGATACAAATCGAAATTTCTAGCAAAATCTTGGATACTTCGAGTCGCAATGGATTGTGTACTGGAAACTAAATAAAATTTCAAAAAAAAAGCGTATGAAAAAAAAAAGTACTAGAAAACTATATAGATTGACGTAGATAGGACAACGTGCAATAATAAATTTTTCACTTTTGTAATTACTCGTTATTACGATTTGATGCGCGGCTGTTCCACTCGTATGATTAAAAATTGCAGCGATACGTATGACTGCGAATCGAAAGTGAGACGCGCGCTATCCATCTCGTTAAGGAGATTGTTCCAAGTAGAGGTACACCGCGAGACGCGCGAAACGCGCCATATAGGTATTGCGCATGCATCCACCTTAACTAGATGGCTTAGATGCACGTACGCTATGACGTATCTCGTGTACGCACGTACACACAACGACGTGGACGCGTGCACGCTAGCCCTGGCCTAGATACAGCTGCTACCCGAGTTCTGAAGCTAACGCGCCGTTGCATCGCTGCGCTTAGCGCAAAGATTCTCCGATTTCTTTTCAACACCGGAAACCACGGAGAAATTTGTCACTCAACTTTTACTCCCCGAGCTGAACAAAAAATGCACCACTTTTGCTTCCTACGCCACTTTTTTGCTCCAACTTTGGAGTAGAAAAATTTCGTCCCACCAATTTCGTCAGGTGTTTTTTTTTCAGACAAAAAACTGTTAAACAAATCCACAATAACAAATGTGAACAATTTTTTTGCCGCGGTATATATTTTTCGTACAGTATCTGCGAAGTTTCCAGTTGAACGATCTTTCCAGGTTTGTAAATTGAATGAGATAAATTTTATTGCGCAAAATTTCCGACGAGTTATACCGTTTTTCGCTGGGAGAGGTTCTATTTTGTTTTTTTTTTATAAACAAGATGCATCGAGTGAAAAATGGAGTTACGCGTTGAAAAGAAATCGGCAAATTCGGTGGGTCGTCCAAGTGAAAACCGCGAGGCTCATATATTTTTGCCTCTTTTTCTTGGCGGTTCTTTGGAGCGGCGCGTGACTGCGCGTCGTCGGTCTTTGGAAACGCCCGACGATGCGCGCACCTTTCGCTTCTCGCGAGCCGCCAGCTGCAAATTTACCTACTGCCTACGTAGTGCTCTCTTTTCTAATGAATCGAGTGGAAACGAAAGTCCCTGCGGATGCCGGAAATTCTTGTCAATTTGCATGGTCGCCATTTTTCCTTGAGTTCCATTCATAAGAAATACCTTTTACATAGTTGTTTACATTTCTAATTTTTCAATCACTCTGATATCTCAACATTTTATCATTCACTTCAACATAATTTCTCACAAATCATAAACAATTTTTTTTTTAATCAGAATAAAAATAAAAATCATTTTGAAAAACAAATACAAATCTTCTCACACGAATATTTGATCTTTAAATAAAACTGACGAATTGATTTTTAATTTTGCAAATATAAACTGAATGGAATCTATTTTTGCAAGTTGCAAATGAAAAAAAGAAGAAGTAAAATTGCAAGGATTTGCAAAGATTGAGATTAATATCGGCTGATCCGACAGGTTGGTAATTCGTTACGTAAGCGAATCGTACGAAAGTGAATCGAAAACGGTGGGCGATTTTGTGGCACACCGCCGAAACTGATGGGAAAGAAGGTGGCTCGCCCGCGAAAGTGATAATCCTTTCGCGTCTTTTGTTTTGATATTGCGCATCGCGAAACTCTTCTCGACGCGCGCACATGCGTATTGCACGCGATGCACGTGGTAAGTGTAAGTGTGTCAAGGCGCGACCTGAATTTTCCTACTCCGACGGCGGCCCCCTCCGGGCCCCCGCGGTTTGCACGACGCCGCGACTCGGTTTCGCGAGGAAGGGGAAGGACGCCGACGTCGACGTCGCAGCTCGCTCCGTCGGGCACGTGAACGCCGGCCCTGCATATGCAACAATCACGCGAGCGAATAAGAAAACTCCTCTCGGTAAAAATAGCGAACCGAAGCAGCCGAGTTTCCTTTCGCTTTCTCGCTTCTTCCGCTTTTAATTACTGTAACTCGAAAAAAAAGAACGATGAAAAAAAAGTACATAAAAAGCCGAGCAAAATACCAAGATGAGTCATACAATGTTTATTTAACATTGAACGAAACATTCTTAGATAAAACTTTGAAACTCTTATTGTTGAGAGAGGAGAGAATTTTTATGTGTTTTGAATAATCTGAATTGTAATTGATTGAATTGTAATTGCATTTAATTTGAATCAATTTTATGACTTCAATTTTGAATTATGAATAAATGAATAATTGCTTGGTGTGGATTTTTTTTGTCAATATGGTGTTCGACTTTTTTATTATTTTTTTTATAATAAATCATTTTTATCGATCGTTTTATACTTTGTAAGAGGTGATTATTTATAATTTACGAGTCTGAATGACAATTTCTGTAACACAGGTGTATAATTTTGCTGCAATTCAAATTTTCTAATGAGGGTGATATACCAGTGGTTGTGTATATCATTTGATAATTTTAGACGTGGTTGAAAAATGAAAGTAAACATTGTATCAATGATGCTTGATGACAGTTTAACAAAGTTAATAAAAATGGAAAATTTATTGGTTAAAAAATCGTAGACAAATTTTTATCACTTTTTTCTCGAAACATTTCAAGATTCACTTGCGAAATTCGTGACGTTTGCAAAATTCCAAACATTTTGTTATTATTTTTTTTTTTTAATTTTGTCAACCATCAGAAAATTTGACTTCACATTAACAAAAATTTCATCAGATATTTGTATGCTACTAAAAACTGTTTAAAATGTTTCCAAAAGAAATTTAAAAACCCGAGGAGCACCCATTAATTTTTTACAATTAAAAAATAACACACTTTGTTCATATCTCGATGAGATATTTTCAAACAAGATATAATACCGCGTTTTCCAGTGTCTGAATCTATTACCCACTTTCGACAAAATTACACATTTATACTTTCGTTTTCTTGCTGTTTGCTCACCTTTCATATATCCAGGCTCGTCATAATTTGTTTGCTTTATTTTTGCCGGACAGAGAAAAACAAAAGTCTCTCACAGAGACGCGCTGGAAATTTTTTTTATATCCACAAGATAAAAGTGTAACAAAATAGAACGTATCTTCTCGCGATTACACGATTATTATAATAATTACGTGTATCATCCACTGAAAGGGGGGGAAAAAAGAGCGTGAAAGTGAAATTCATTATTTTGATTACAACTTTGTATTCAGATTTAAATGAACCATATCAAAAAAAGAAAAGAAAAGAAAGAAAGAGAATTAAAAAAAAAAATACTAATTCGGTTAATTTGCGACAGTCGATTGGACGAGGCGATCTGAAAGTTTCCATCCAAAAAAAGACGACTTCGTTTTTCGCAAAAATGTAGATGTAAATTCGAACGTGGAATTGTACCGGAAGTGATAATGTTACGTAAATGAATTGCATCGACGCAAGTCAGTCTCGGCACGCCTTTCTCAGACCAAACAAAATTAATCCCGCCGGGCGACACACGTATAAATAGCATTTTATATGACAAACTGATTATCGGCCAATTATTTAATCATGATCAAATTCGGTGCAGAAGACTCGGTTGTGATTTGTATTTTGAAAACAACATCTCGATACACACATCGAGTTATTATTTCTACCCCAGTTGGATTCGATTTGATTGCGTCAATGCGAAATTTGTTCCACTGCTGGATAAAATCGATTGCTTGCGTCAAAGGGCTTTTTAATGTCGTGCAAATATAGAAACGATGAAAACGGGAATTCCAAAATAAAAGATCATTAAATCCGAAGGAAATGTGAAAAATACGAATGGTTACAATATACAAATACATCAAATGATACCAGAAGACCGAAAACTCAAAATTTCAAAAATTCAAATACAATTGTGTAACAAGAAAAAATTGAAGCATTTGAAATTCAAAAGAGCAAGAATGTAAACATAAATAATAATTAACGTGTTTGCAAAAATTGTTTTATGGATAATTATAAAACAGAAAGTATGAGAAAATGAAAAATAAGAGATCATTTTTAAAAAAATATTTTTTTGATTTGTACGGAGAGAGTTGGGATTAAAACTTTGCAGGGGGTGGAATAGGTTGTGGAGGGTCATGATCACGCCCTTAATCGTCGCATTTCTTCTTCTTCGTGTTTTGTTCGTGAGAAAAGTATGCTTTGCGTTACACGGCGTGCAAAAAAAAACAAAACACGAGAGGCTCTCCGTCCAGGTGCTCGGCGAGTTTTACGAGCGTGTGTAATTTCAACTTGAGAGATTCACGAAGATCCGGATCGATGATCTTCTGGTCACGGGCGCGGAAAGCACGATCTAACAACAATTATCCAGCTCATGAGAAAAATCTTCTAATTCCCCGAGTAAAAAATTCCTCCCTCAACAAATGAAGTTTACTTAAACAACAACAATTCCTTCAACAATTTTTTTTCCAGACTTCCATAGATGTTTGTTTGAAACTTTTTTTTTAATGTCAACTTTCAATCTTTTTGCAATTTGTTTGTAAAATTTTTCAACATTTAATTATATACTATTTCTTGTTTTTCTCGTTTCATTGATTATGAATTTTTAAATTAATTTTTTAATTAGTTTTTAATCATGAATTTTAATTATAAATGGCTGTAAAATGAGAGCTTTTTTAATGAAGCAATTCGAGAGGTTTCGGTCATGATTTTTTTACTACCCCGAAAACCAAGCCAAAGCCATAAAACACTGCTTGAGATGCAAAACAAAAAGTGAATTCCATTTCACTTGTAATTTCTAATAAGACAGGCCCACTGCCTCGTTACAGTTGTTTTTTATTTTTTTTATTTAACAAATAACTACGAGCGTGTTCAGATCGCGCATCATTTTATGCGTTACAATTATTTATCCATAGTTTATAACTTTCTCAGCTCTTGTTTTCCCAAAGATGGCTGATTAGTGTTATGGAAAAATATTGTTAGATGATTTTTAAACTCTTTAAAAGATGAGAACTTTTTACTTGCAATATATGTTACTGTTTTATAATTTATAAAAAAAGTATGAACAATTAATTAAAAATGAAAAGTAAATTAAATTCCAACGAATTTTTCGATCACAACGTTTTAATTTTTTAATCAAGATTTTTTCTTGATATTACCTCTTTTGTTATTTTATGATTACTTTTAATTGACAACTTTGTTATGACTTTTTATGAGTGGATTTCATGCATTTATATAATTTAGCATACAAATAAGATTAAAAAGAAAAAAAAATAGACGTCGCAGCAAGTGATTCGACTGGCCTCGATTCCTCGCACCACCTGCTCCGTTGCACAAAAAGAATGCGATCTATCATTAACGTTTTCACTGTCAATATCGTAATTAGGATGCACGCCGAGCGAATCTCACTTGTTTTTCTCCGTCTCCCGTCGCGGCTTCCGGTTTTCCTTTCGAATGTCGCGCTTTGTAATAGAAGAAAACATCAGACATTACGAGAACTGATATTAACCCCTTTTGGACAGTTGCATGCAGGAAAATGTTAATTTTTTTATTTAAATACGGCCCCGAGAGATTCATTATCTTAGATGGAACACTTGGTTTGTCGCTTTTTGAAACAGTTGTGTAATTTTTCTTCTTTTTTTTGTCATGTGAAAATTTACGGCAATGATGTGGAAAGTTGGGCGCGCTGTTTGGAGTGCCTTCATATTTAGAGCAGATAAATTTCAACTGATTTGGAATTGAATTGTAAATAAGTTGATTATAACAATTTCGAGGTTTGACTTTTTTTTACAACAAATATATTGCTTCAACGAGATTGAAAAAAAGAAAGAAAATAGATCAGACGAATTTTTGAAATTTGATTTTTATCTTTTTAAAAATATGACATTTTGCAGTTTTTTTATTCAACATTGTCCAAAAATCTGACAACACTGCCCGAAAGAACGTTTTTATCTCGACGAATAAAGTGCATTGTTCAGACCTTAGACCCGAGATAGGTGAAATGATAACTCTCGAGAAAATGTATATCATTTCAGCCAGAATCTTTTCGTTTAGAGTAATTTTTCTGATTGGACTCAAACTTTTTAAAATAGCCATTGAAATTCCAGAACAAAATTTAAAACGATAGCTTAACTTTGGAATTTAAAATGTTTTCAGAAAACCCTTCTTCTGAGCTTCAAGATGAACATTCCATTCTATGAACAATTTTTCATAGAATGGAAAATTGTGCAAAGTCTCAATCTTTCTGACTTTGAGGTCGGAAAAAATATCAGTCATCAACATTGTGTCTGATAATTTATTATCAGTTTTCTGGTGGCGACGATTTACTGATAAATATAAATGAATTTATTAATGTGATCTCGTCTGACTTACCGAAAACCGNTTGATAAACTTTGTCAAAAGAACTCACCTGCAACAAAAAGAAAAACGTCATTATAAGTACACCATTCCAATGTGATTAAAATGACTTGTTATTTATAAAGTACGATTGTTTTTAAATTTAATTAGAAATGATTTTGTAAATGAGAAAAAGATAAAAGGTATGATTCGCCCAAGTGGCAAAACATTCGCAGAAATGAACATCTTTTACATTCGACCCTGAAGACACATCATTGATGATACACTGGGAAAAATACTGAGACGAATAAACAAGCCGCGACTCGTGGCTAATCCATTCAAATAGTTTTCATTGAGCTGAGAGCATTCAACTTAACCTACCGTAACTTCAAAAATAATCCGATCGCGATCAAAAGGCTCGAAACGAGATAGCGATAAAAGTAACGTGCAGAGACGAGGGCGAGAAAAATAACGCCAGGGGATGGAGACGACAGATAAGAGTTTACTTTCGTTCAACGTCAGGTTCAAGGGCGACCACACCCTGTCTGCTTCCACCCTCTTTTCGGTTCGCCAAAAAAAAATATACACGCCGCGCTGTTCGCGATTATTATTTCACAATCAATCTCACAACTTTCTGTCCTTCCCTTTCTTCATATTTTTCCATTCAGGAAAAAAAAAATCTACAAAAGAACAAAAATGATGAATAATAAAAAAACAAATTTTTGTTCTATTTTTTCCCTCAATTCTGTGTTCATTTTTTTCTAATTTTGTTTAATATGATAATTTTTTTTCTTCGCAAACCCAACTGCGATACATTTATTTTTATTCTAACATTTTTGCACCATTAATTTTCACCTCCCTTTACATTTTTCTTGCACCGAATGTTCTACACCCTTTTTAATTATATTTTTTCTCACGTCACGACTATTTCCAGCTCGTAATTGACATTCTCCAAATGAATAGTTTATATTTTTCCGGTCAACTTTTTTACTTCTATTTTTCAATAACTAATCGATGCAATTACTTTTAATCGAGTCACGTTTTTTCACACCGTCCCAATATACTTATGACCTGAAATTTGTAATCTAATTTTTGTCGACTTCCTACTTTTTAGCGCGTCAATTTTTTGTAACAAATTTACTTTTTTGTTCCATAATTTTTTCCTCGATCAATATTTGAACAGTCTAGTATCATCATTATTCAAACACTTTGTTTAGTTTTTGTGAATCCCAGTCGGGAAATGCATTTCAATTGGCGAATTCAGTTGATAAAATGTTGTTAACATTGTACTCGGTGATAACATACAAAATTGAAATAAAAGATTTTGTTCGAATTCGAATTGAAGCAAATCAGTACTTTCTTAAAAGAAAAAAAAACAAACAAACAAACAAAAAAAAGCAGCAAAAATAAGAAATCGGTCCGCGCGGCATATAGAAACGTCGTATCTGCTGCTCATGCTTCTCGGCGCGGTCAGGAGTGAGTTACGCTCAATTAATTTCGCATCGTACGCTCGCGAGCGTATCTCGACATTCATTTCCTTTGGATTGGAACTGATTTAATAAGTGGCTAAGGTCGAATGATAAATCGCGCCATAATACAATAATTGATTGGCAGTTTAATCCAGTCTCGGAATAAATCAGAAATTAGCTCTCTATCAGCACTGATGACGTTGTCGGATTTTCGCACTGGAGCCCTGCGAACTTCGGTTTTAGCCCGGCTCTAACTCGGATCAACAATCCACGTCAAAATTATCCAACTTTGAATCACACGAAAAGTTTGCTCAAATCATCAAATCCTTTAATCTCGTATATATGAAATCAATCGAATAATTAAAATTGTTTCATACCAAAAAAAAAAAAAGTTCAAAATAATTAGATTAACTAAAAACAATACGATTGATCGTTCAAATTCAACCAAGGCAACTGATAAAATTAATGAAAAAAACTATTGCCCAATCAGTTTTGAAAGAGCCCAAAAATTAAGATCACAGTTGTGATTGGCAATTATTATCAGCGTAAACAGACTACAATGTAGCTCTTATCACCTTTTGCAAATCTATCTCACCATCTAAAATGTTTAATCACCTTTTTTTTATCACACTTTTAAAATCCACAGAGATTGGATTTTACAATACAAATTTAAAATGAGACAAATGTGAGAATGCCGAGTATTATTTCTTCGAGATGTGATTTTTTTTATCAAGAAAATACGATAGGAAAGGCGACAAATATTTTGCGCGATTGTGAGAAGAGAATGAACAAAAAATAACTGTTTGGATGGGCGATACGAAAAAAAAAAAAAGTAAAGATCGGCGAAAGTGGTTGAATTTGAATTGACACGTCGCAAAAGTTTGAGCGAAGGATGTAGGAGAAACGGAAAGGCTGGTAGTCATGGCGACTGCCGGGTTCCGGCGGGCTGATCGATCGTCCACGGTCAAGGTTATCACTGAACTCGGGAGGGTTCGGCTAGACCCTCACGTCTTGTCTCGAGACGCCCTCACTCTCGTTGGTCGGCGTCTGATGGTTACGCAATTACCAAACTTTCTTTTCCACCGCATTTTCGCCCGTTCGCTCGATTTAGTTTTTATCGTGCTTTCCGTTTTTTTTTTTTTTTTTTTTTCATCCTCAACATAATTATCTTGATAACAATTTTTGTCTCCGAAATTGCAAAAGTTAATATCCCTCAAACAACAACAAAAAAGCACAACAAAGTAATTAAAAAAAATATTTGTCAGGCAAGCAAACGGTGAAGTAAAACTACAAACAAATGAAATTCAATGAGGATAAAAAATTAATGGAAAAAAGACGAAATAGAAAATGAAGAGAATTAATAAAAATGATTCTTCAATTTTCATCCAATTTTATTTGCAACGGAATCGAGAAATAGAATCGGCGTAATGAAAAGAAACACTGCCGTCCCTGAACCAGTATTTTTCGATCTCGTGGAAAAAGATAAAAGGCATCGGAGAGCAAGGAAAACATATCATTTCCCGCGAAAACATTTTCTCGCTGCCTTTATACACACGACGAGAAGAAAAATTTCTCTTTATCGAATCAGATAGCACAGACGCACAGAAGGACGCAAAACATTGACACGAGCAAAAAAAGCAAAATAATAATAATAATAAAAAAAAAAAAAAAGAAACAACCGATGAAGGAATAAAAAATAGAAGAAGAAGTTGTTTTTCGTGCATATAAATTGAATTCGAATGATTCATATTATGTCGGCGCGCGTTCCACTTTTGCAAACCACATGACACCCAATTGTGAATCAGCAGGACACATTTTGTCTGAGCAATTATGACCGGAAACGTATAAATTCTCACTTGCAGATTTATCTTAATCAAATATTTTCACGTTTCTTGTTTTGTCATTTCATAATGTCAGTATAAGGTTCAAAATTAGACGCATATATATGGGCTCCAGTTAGATGCAATATATGCATGTCATATATAAAAACTGCATCTGGTCCTATACAACGAACCATATATGAACCTATGACAAATCTAACACCTTATATATTTTTATTTCAACATAAAATTATGTAAGATTATATTCGGAGTCACATATAGAATTGTATATGAATCTATATATAAAATGATTTTAAGATTTGAATTGTTTAGAATCATATATAAAAACTGCATTTGGTCCTATACAACGAACCATGGATGAACCTATGTCAAATCTAACATCTTATATATTTTTATATAAAACATAATCAAAATATGTAAGATTTTATTCGGCGAGTCATATATGGAAGTATATCTGTATACGGTATGATAAATTTGAATGGTTGGATCGAAAGAACTGATTGAAAAATAAAAGTTATTTGAATTGTTTAGAATTGTAAAAGTAAGAAATAGTACGTGATTCCATGAAAGACACAATGAATTGCATCTTGGGTTTCTCGGTTGTAATTCGCTTATTCATATGCGTTCCGTAATTATCGCCGGTCATTATCTCGAATGCTCGTCGACGGCCTCGATTATCGGGATTATTGACCGGCATAGCGAAAGAAATCAATAAAGAAGGTGACGTCAGTGGCAGGTCGCGGATGTGTGCGGCGCGTCGTAACGCGAGATCGTTTGTTGGTTTGCGCGTGTGTGCCCCGCGCGCGGCATCACCTTGGCTCGCAATATACTCTCGCACGACGTTTTTCCAGACGTTCTAACAGTCGCCCATGGCCATCATCGCAACACATATTTTCATCCTCGTCTCCTCGATATCCCGCACTTTTCATTCACACCCGTTTCTTCACCCTTCTCTTCACCCTTCCCCCCCCCCGTTCGAAAAATTTTTTCACCATTTTTCATTCACTTTCCATCACAATAGATGTCTTTTTTTTTCAATCCCTGGAGAAACAAAAGTATTTTTTCCAATCTCTGCTCTTTTTATTTCAGAATTAAACAAATGGTTAAAAAAAGAATGATTTAAGATGTAGTATAAAGTTTGCAACTTTTTTTTTTCGAGAACGAATGAAAAATGCATATATTTATATAATGGTGCAAAACATTGTCGCTGATGGAGGATTTGAGATAAGATAAAAGTTTTATGGAACTCTTATGAAGATAATTTAAGATGCTTAAATTTAATGAAGATTGCAATAAAAAGTAAGTTTGTGTGTGCGATCGGGATCTTTACAAACGGGCTCTGCGGTTAAGGAATAGTCGCGTCTTTTGACATAGGCAAAACCGGTACACGTTTATAATCGGGAACAGGTCTTTTCCCATTTCCACCGGTGCAATTTGCAAATTCAAAGAACAGGTCGGAAACATAATCGACGACGGGAGTCGACTCCTTTTTGTCTGAAGGTGAATAGGTCAATATCCAAAAATCGAATGTTTTTTTTTCTCCTCTGCGTGTGTGTGCCCAAGCTCGAAATAACCACTTCCATGAAAAATAAAAACGAAAAGGAATTTTTAATATATACCTCTCGCGAGCGTTTATGACACTTTTGTCTAAACAACATTTTGCAGAGCTGTCGGCAAAAAAGTGGCTGGTTCATGGTCAATAAACTCGAAATGAGTCTAACGATCCCCAGGAAAAGGAAAAGTTCGTCAGATATACGACGACGGTTTCGTGGGCGGCGCCGCGGGATTTTCATATCGTTCTGACAATCGTCTGTGCGCCACCGAGGGGGACTCGCAAAATAGAGGTCGTTTGGCGAGGTTTGCCCCGTAGGCCTTGGCCGTGACCTTGACGACAGGGGTTATTGAGCGCCACCCCGAAAAAAAAACTCACTCACTTTCACCGTCGACGCCCTAAAATCGCGCCGTTTTCCGCAATGTAGGTGAATTCCCAAAATTGGTGTCTGTCTGTTCATCGCCAGATTTATTCATTTTATTAACTTACTTATACCACGGCCTAACCTAAAATTATACTGTGATTTGATATTGTTCAATTGAATTTTAATGGTATTTAATAATCAAATAATTTGAAATTAAATAATTAAATAATTTTCAATCTGTTCATTTATTATTTAAACTGAATTCAATATTTATATTCTTTATATATAATCTGTTATAACATTTTTTAATTAATCTTTAATGACAATTATATAAAGTTTGAAAAATGGAAACAAAAATTATTTTGTGGTAACTCGATTCCAGTTGAATTTGAATTAGAAATGTTGTTACTTATTCATCTATTAAGTTATGAGATTATAAAATATCATTTAACTTTGCAGAGGTCACCTTCAAATTTGGAATCATCGAGTTGAATTTGATTAAACTAAAATGCAAAGTTTGAGTTTTAACAATGACTGTGAAACATCAGAAGTTTGAAAAGTTTGTTCGTATACACATTCAACTATAACTTTAATTTCTGTTTATCCTCGCTCTGTCATTTAGTTTCGATTGCAACTTCTATTTCTTCGTGAAATTCGATCGCCAACTGGCAATTATTCGCCCGCGCTCGCGAGACGAAATGAAATAAAATAATTATTCCATCTGGTTCGCAACAAAAGTTCGACGTCTCGGCTGCTA
The DNA here is from genome assembly GCA_025266255.1 of Trissolcus basalis. Taxonomy (NCBI): domain Eukaryota; kingdom Metazoa; phylum Arthropoda; class Insecta; order Hymenoptera; family Scelionidae; genus Trissolcus; species Trissolcus basalis. The sequence continues at coordinate 25,110 of JAAMPD010000011.1, forward strand.
TTTTTGAGCTATCGATCAACTTCAATTTCATTGTCTGCAACACGGCCTGTACCGGGCGTTTTTTCTTTATTTTCGATTTGGTAAACAAATTGATGTCCTCGTTACCGTCGTTGATCGATCATCATTTTTTGTTCCCGCCGGTTGTCTTATTTTTTTGCAAACGATTTATATCCGCGGCGAGGAAAAATTTGTTTCCTATGTCAGCATCATATGCATCCTCAAAATATTCCATAGATATTTTATGAAAATGTTTCATGCAAAATCATTCGTGCAAGATTGTATGAAATATTGTATAAAATTTTTTTTTTTAAATATTTCATATCGCCCGTGTTTTTATTATTCGCTTTTTATTTCAGACAATTTTTCATTTTATTTTTCCTGTTATTTGCGTCAAGCGTTTAGTTGGCGACTCGTTTTATAAATTATAATTTTATTATGGGTTTGCTATAAAACCATTATTGTATCAAATAGACCGTGCTCGCTTTTTTTTGTCAGAGAAAATGATCTCGATAACTCAACATAGTTTATAAATCGTAGTCTCGCGGGGAAAATATACGTAAGACGAGACGACACGGCACGATCGACAACGCCGCCCCAGACGACCTTCAGGTTGTTTCCTTAACCCCGAAATCCCCATGTGTAAATTTATCACCGCACCCCGTCACGATTTTTTTCATCATTTCACTCAAAGCTTTTCTTTCTCACTTTTTGCCTTGGCCTACCTCACGTGATGAAAAAAGTGTTTTGTTTTTTTAGACAAATTTTGAAGTGGGAAATTGTAATATTTAAAAATTTATATTCATCACATACATAATTAAGCACTATTTTTCAAACAATCTATTTGCGAATTTTATGAACAATTTTTTTTGAAAAATTAAATTGGATCCATATTCCAAGTCGAGTTTCAATCCGCTGAAATTTGATTATGAAAAATTATTCATCCAGACGACGGTTCTTTAAAAGCAGCACGATTCGAGTTTGATAAAAATTTCATCGCCGTATATATAATAATCAACATTTAACATCGTTAAAACCAAATGAAACGTGAAAAAACGAAAATACTCCCGCTCTACATTGGAACTCGTATCGGGAAAGTATTAAAAATTCATCCCACCGCGGTGCTTCGGACCGATATATTTTCGTTTTCAATTGTCCATTAATTAGACATTACCTTTTTAATCACTTATTCAAAACTGATTTTCACTGTTCCTTCATAACCGAACCAATTATTTATCAGCTCGTTAATTTCTTTTATTATTCATCGTTTTTTTGGAAAAGTCAAAACTTATTTCATAATTGAACAATTTTTTAAACATAACATCATAAAAAATTGAAAAAAACAAACAAATAAGAGAGAAATAAAATTTAAAAGAAACGGATCGGTGAATAATATATCTTTGGATGCTTTTGTTTTATCGAAGATTGAGAGAACTTTTGTCATGTTATTTTGCGTAATTTCGAGCGATTGTGATCGGGAAAGACAGGCGATCAGGCAACGCATGACATGTGTATCACTTTTGCGGTTGGCAATTTATATGCTGCAACCCACAGACTGAGTAAACGTCTGATCCGCGATATCCTGTCCTTCACCCGTCTTTCTCTTCTCTTTTCTCGACGCTCAGCAGAAATATTTTCACAGACGGCGGTTATTTGTCGAGTACCCATGTAGGTGCACGACAGATTACGTCGCGTTTACTGCGCGCTCCAAAATATTCTGCACTATTTTTTCCTACCCTTATCCCTGGCCCAAATTTTGTCTGCCCTAATAAAAAATATCCTACCTTATCCATATATTATTTTTTCATTATTTCAATACTGCCCCTTTGTATAATTAAAATATCTGATGAACAAAAAACAAAATAAAAAAATAACTTTTATAAAAAATTTATGAAAAGCGACAGTACGATAATTTATGAATCTCATTTATATAATTTATACAGATAGATATATACTCATGCGTAGATCAATATATTGTTAATATTCATTTTCTGATTTGATTTTTTTATATCGATGATATATTGATACAAATTTCTAATCCTAACTGATTATTTATTTATATTTCCGGTTGCCTCAAATTCGAAATCAAATAAACATCAATGAAATTCCACGAAACTGTAAAAGAGAAGTTCGATATATATAATTTGCTAAAATAATTATCCTCAATTAACGGAATTCACTGCGGCAAAATGATTTTCATGATTTCGTCTATTATTCCTCCGATTGATTTTTTTGTTCTCTTTTTTTTGTGAGGGGTTTAGTCGGTGATTTTGTTTGTTCGGTCCTCCAAAGAACGAATTATCTTTTACTTATAATTTTCTTTTACTTTTCTTTTCAACAAAATTATGTATGTCAGTAGGAATGAAGAAAAAATGAAGAAAACGCAAAACAACTGGAAATGACAGATTGCAAAAGATTCCTGGGACAAAGTAGAGTAAGAAAACACCTGCGTTGAGAATTATCGTGTCTGTGAGTAAGCGCTCGATAAGTGCGTGAGCGACACGAATTTCCTGAACTTGGAACAAAAGAAGCCAGAAATAAAGAATGAAAATGAGCGGTTAGGTGGCCGCACGAGGATTCGTGTGTGGATCGATTGCAAGGAGGTATATAATGAAATTTGCCGGCTCCTTGGCGACAAAATATTTGCGCAACTCAGACGAAAAAAAAAACGACAGAACGTTCGAGTTTTACTCGCCACGACCGAGTGCATTATAGACGAACAGACAAATTGTACCGGAAATATTGTAATATTTATAATTGACACGCGAGAGAACCAGTATAATTACCTTTTTAATATTTGAGATGATGCGTTTCAATGTAAAAATGAGTAACAACTTTAATTACAAGAGGAGGTAAAATATAAATAAACTCTGTCTCTCTAAATGACAAATTGAAATGAGAAAAAATTCAACATGAACTCAATTAAAAATTTATGAGCCGTATAGCAAAATATATAAATTATACATGGATTACATATAAAAGATGAATTTATGAATGCACAAAAATAAAAAAAAATAATTACCTCAATATGAATACATATGTGATAATACATCTATAGATATATATGTCGGCTTATATGCACCAATATATGACAGCAAATATGACATTTTATATATATGGATGCTCATTTTCATCAAGTTTTTTTTCAATTGGCTAAATAAATGCAAAAAATAAAAAAAATTATCTGCTCAATATGAATACATATATAGATACATATGTCGGCTTATATGAATCCATATATGACAGTAAATATATGTAGATGCTCATTTTCATTTAAGTTTTTTTTTCAATTGGCTAAATGAATGACAAAAAAATAGAAAAAATTATACTGCTCAATATGAATACATATATAGATACATATGTCGGTTTATATGATCCCATATATGACAGCAAATATAATAATGTATATATATATATAAATGCTCATTTTCATCTGGTTTTTTTTTTCGATTGGCTAAATGAATAAAGTGTTGCAAGAGCGAGAAAATAAATCGTCATTTCCGAAGTAGGTGAACGGTGTGACGGTATAATATGAGGAACGACGAAGTTGACAGCGAGGCCCAAGTTCGTGACAGGCATTTGTTGCGGTTTCGCAACGCGGAATGCGTAGAATGGGATAACGCAACGCGCGTATAGATGCAACCGCAAGTGCTGCGGCAGACTTTTGCGAAAGCACAGCGAATCGCGCTAAAGTAAATGCACTTCGTTATCCGCGATGTCGCGATTAACCGTAATGAGACCCGCGTCGTCAAATTTCGTCATGTGGGTCAAGCCTTTCAATTCAACGTAAACGCGCGGACACAATTTTTCCAAACCATAACGCACCAGCTTCAACGAATTTGCAAATTTAGATTCGAATCGCGAGAAATGTTTTCATTCTTCATTTTTTTTTTTTTTTCGTTCGTTCATTACAACAGCATACAACCGTTTCGTAATCAAATTGCAAATTCAAAATGATTGAACTGATTGTAAAGAAAAAAATATTGGAAACTTCGGGAAAAAATTTTACAAATTTTAATTGCAATTTGGTTTAATTGGAGCTGAGGCACCTGTATGAGAAATTCACAAAGAGAATTTCTTATCCGGATGAAAACAAATGTGGCAATCAGACAAATTAATATATGAGTCAATTTCCTAACGCAATCATACGGCTATTTATTATTCCGTAGGTTACCCCGTAAGATATCTAATTCCGATTAAGTAATAGCGCATTTAATTACTTTTTCGATTATCAGACGCTGTTATATAATTGCTACTTCCACGCGAAAAACATTTCCATCAAAACATTTCCGATTTCAAATATTAGAGCTCATTAAGCAATCCAAAAAAAATGCTTCTTTTTTTTAACCGGTCAGAAAAATAACGTTTTCCTCCCAGTCAAAAATTGCACACAAAAATGTATTACAAAAAGTTATTGACAGCATATTTTTGATAAAAAAAAATGAGTTTGAGCGAGAAATATCCCTCACGGACGAAAATATATCCTGAAAATATAAAAAATATATCTTTTTCTATATAAATATATTTGCGGCAATACGGAAAATATATGGTATATATTTTTTGTTAAAAATACCATCATATAAATTTATAAAATATAAAATAAAATATATATTTCATATAAACAATTTATAAAAAGCGACAATACGGCATATAAATTAAAATATATATGTTACTGTTTATTTTTTCGTCCCTCACGGACGAAAATATATTTTAATATGTCTACAAAAATATAAAAGATATATAAAATTTATAAAACGGCAATAATCAGTATATTCTTATTATATTTTTTTATATTTTTCATTTTATAAAATTAAATTTTATAAAATAAAATATAAAAAATATATAAAATTTGTATAAAAAAGCGACAATAATTAGTATATTCTGTTTATAAAATTTGCGTTTATATTTTCGTCCGTGAGGGGTCCGTGAGGGAAGATATTTTGAATATAAAAGTTGTGATTCTCGAAGAAACTGAAAACGAGTCTGAAGTTGGAAAGTAGGACTATAGATCGGGAGAAACGAGAGCAGAGCTCGAGATATACGATTTGCGTTAGTATAATCGCGAGGCGGATAAATAAACAGCTAGATATGATTGATTATAAATAGCGCTGGATAGGCCGATGGTGCGCGAGGGTCTGTCAGCGTCCGTGGCGTGAAATCGTCGATAAAGTGCGATAAATAGATTGCGCTTCCCGCTATCGCATGCAACGCTTGACACGCACTGTGTCAAGGCCCCGTGGCGCACGCTGATGCTAATAGACTCATAGAGACCGGCGCAATCCTCCCCCCCCCCTCCCTTCCACCCTTCCCCTGTCCCCTGTCCCCTGCACCTCCCACATAACATCGATGCACCCAAATCACCCATAATCAAGTTCAATACGCGAATCATAAAGTTCTTTTCCTAAATATCTGGGTCAAATCTTCAATGAAAAAAAAGACTCTTTTTTCCTGTTAATTTTGCAATTTTTTTCCACGTTCGATTCATCTGCAAGATTTAATTGCAAAATATATTTGTTGATGAATGAGTAATTGCATTTTGTTTCGCTGTTGGGTTTTATTTATTATTTTAAATTCATTCTGCGTATGTTTGGATTTTGAAAATATGAGTGGAAAATGCAATTTTTTTAAATTCAATTTTTGGTACATCCGATTGCTTTTTTTTTTACTAAATCCAATTTGTTCGATTTGAATTCTCTATTTTTTAAATATTTTTTTAAATGAATTCTTTATTTGTTTTCCATTCGTTTGATCTCGAATTAATTTTATTATTCCATCGCAAACATAAAGATTTAATTATTTCTTTAGTAGCATCGAGTGTGTCGCTTCATTTGACTGATTTTTATCCGAGACATAATTTTTTTTTTAAACTGTAAAATTACGAAATCAATACAATCGTGTTTTTCTTAGTTTCTGTGCAAAAATGACATGTTTTTTTACTCGTCTGACTTTTCAATAATGTTCAAGGCATCGATATCTCGGCGAGTATTATAAATAATTGAACAAGCATCGCAAAAGAAGGCATTTGTGAAGATAGTAAAACGGAAGTATTGTAATGAGATGAAAAAAATTATAAAAAAATGAAAAAAAATTACTCCAATAAAAAAGGGAAGTTTAAAAAAAATTATTTAAAAATAGACATTTTTCAACAATAGTTCATTTATACGGAAAAATTATTAGAACGAAATACAGCGATGAACAAAATACAAATTTAAATTATACAGATTTTGAATTCTGTATGAATGTTTCGTCAGTTTTTTTTTCTTTTAAAAATAGAATGATAAAAAGATTGTAAAAACTATATATGAATGATGAACATGAGAATGTGTCATTTGCTCGTGTACATTTCACAAATCGGCAATGTTTCCGTCAAATTTAATCGGATGGTACGTGTGCTCCGCGGTGTAGGAAGAAGTCGTGAATTAGGTCGCGGAGACACGTCACAGATTATTCATCAGTTCATTTCGCTTGACTTGTTCGGATTGTTGCAACCGTTTAAACAAAACCAAGTGCGTGGCACATGCGACTTTTTATCTGCACCTTAACCAAATAAAAATTTATATATGACTCCATTTATGTATCATATATTCATAAAAACCTATACATTATGAATACCATACATATGTCTTCATATACATAAATCAAATAACGATAATGTATAACAGCATATATGGTTCCATATACAGCCTTTATTTATTTATTTTATTTATTTGTTTTATTTATTTATTTTTCATTTATTTTGTTCGTTTTTATATATAATATATACAACCTTGTAAAACACCAATAGAGCTACGTACAATTATATATGGAAGTATATATATGAAACTTATGAAGCCGTATAAATTTTCCCATAGATCCATCAATTTTCTATTTTGTAAAAAGGTATAAATATTTAATTTACATCTTGGATGCAAAACGTGAATTCCTGTTGAATTAAACATGGTTTTCCTTACAAAACAATAACATTAATTTACAATTTCCACGTCTAAGTTTCTTGCGCAAATCACGTCGATTGATTTGCGATTTTTCCTGCACTTTTGCAACATCAAACCTTCTATTTTTCCACTAAATCTTGCTGGAATGTGCGAACGTTTTCAATCATTTCAACTTGCATTTCCTGGCTTTCTCGTTGATGTTACGATTGCGATTCGGTTCTGCTAATTCGAAATGTTCCCCGGTAACCTCGATATCGTAATTACGTTTGAAATTTCTGCCAAGAGAAAATTGTGGGAAAGACGTTGGGCATTGTGTTGAAAATCATATAAGTCATGCATATCTTCAATTTTTGAAAAAAAAAACTTCATATTTAAAATAAATCATTTTTTAATTTTTGTTTTCAAACATTTTTTGCAAATATTAATATCATCTTTAATTACAAAATTCCGTTCAAATTTTGATTCCTTCGAAAAAAAAAACCGTTTGATGAGAATCGGAAATGACACTTTTAAAAGGAGCCTGTTGAAAATAACGGACGATTTCCGCTTGCAATGCAGAGGTTTCCCATCGATCGACAATCCGTACCCGATTTTTGTTTGGGCCCTCTTAACGGTACACTTTTTGATCGTTTTGCCAATTAGCTCGACCGACAAAAAAAAGTAAACTGAAACCAGAACAAAGATGACTCAAAAAATGTTAAACAAAAAATAACCCCAAAACATTTCCTCGGTCAACTTTTGTTATTACAAAATAAATTTGCAAAAATGTTGGACAATTTCTATGAAAAAATTCTGAGATAAATTGATTGTTACTTTCACAATATTGAAGGGATAAATTAACTAACTTATTTAAATTGAGATGGATAAATAAAAGAGCCCCGCGAGTTGATGAGAAACTCGCGAACATGAAAAATAAAATAAATCGCCGACTCGCGAAACTTCCTGCTGGAGACGAGAGGTTTACATCAGCCTTCTCGTTTCCTTCGTTCGTCGGCTTTTCCTTTTCTTCGACGATAGCATCGTATGGGGCTTGCATTTAATTACGCTCGCTGTAACACGCCGCGGCGCACCTACAAACGCGCCTGCCCGAGTTGCGAAAAAAAAAAGAGCCGCAATCATTGCTAATAGTTTCATCCACGTATATACGCGCGGTTCTTGCCAACCGGAGGTAACCGTGCTGATTACGTGTAAATAATGCATTTAGCGTATAAATATCGCAACGTTTAATTTATATATTATAGCGCGCTGAGGGAAGTGGTGACTAATTAGACAATGCACTTTGTGAAGCGATTCCTCATTTTCCTTTTTTTTTCTCCCTTTCTTTACGCAATTCAATATTTTCCTTTTCCATATCGCCTTCACTATCGGTTTCTGTATTACAAATTTCAATTATGAACCGTGCGAAATATCGCGTTACAACCGCCCGGCATTCATTGTAATTTAACTTTTCATTAATTAATGAACGATATTAAATTTCATTTCAATCAGTTGTTCATTTTTCCAACAACCTTATAGTTACAAAAGTAAAACACTTAATTAAAATCAAACAAATGTAATTATTCAATTTCTGATTAATTTATATTATTATAAATATACACATATATAATATGTGTATATTAATATTTAATATATGATATAGGATTTACATATATACTTAACGTTCTTCCTTTGTGCACAGATATTACATATATTCAGTATTATCAGAAATATATTTATGAATACAAAAATATATATAATATTATGTATAATAAAATGTTCTTGATGGAATTTAATTTGATTTTTTGAAAGTTATTTTTTCTATTTCATTATTAATTCTATAAAATCTATTTCATTAAGTTAACATGATATATTTTTTACTTACAATGTGATTATTTTTATTATTAGGGATATAGAATACAATAAATTTCACATAATGAATATTGATAGAAATGAAACAATCTTAAAATGTTTTTTTTTTCTTACATTTTGCGAGCGAAAAAATGGAAAGTCTATACAGTTTTCGCTGTCGATTTCTTTTAAACGCGAGAGATATCATTTTCGCACAGTTTAGCTGTTTCTTTTTCCGCGATATCGACGCAATGCATGACATCCTCGAGCAGTCCGCGCTCCGCTAACTATCTAAGTCACGTGTCACGGCTGCGAGGCCCGAAAGAAAGCGAAATAAAGAGGAAAATTTTATTTTCACTTTCACGCACCTCGACAGACGCGGGATCACTTGATAGGCTCTGATTCGCATGCGCCTCTTCCCAAATTGTGCACTTTGATGGAAAAAAGGAATAATAAAAGCAACAAACCCTGTGGTAATCTCGCGTGTCAGGGTCGCGCAAACATTTTTGCTTGGGAAATACTTGAGGTATTGGAATTTTCCGTGGGTGTAATTCGTTTAAGATGACAGAGTGTTTTATTGTACATGAAAAGACGGAATACATTTTCATTTCATTGCAATCAACGGTAAGAAAAACCAGTCTCGCTTCTTTTTTTTCTTATCAATTTTATTAGGCAAGATTTTTGTATAAAAAATTTTAATAAATAAAGTTAAAAGATTTTTAAATCAGGTCCAAGATAAATCTCAAAAAGACAGGGCAATAAAAATTAATCAAACGTTTCTTACCGTGTATTATACAATGAAAGAATTTAAAATAAACACACGCTAAAAATTCGAAAAGAAAACACGCAAACAAACAAAAAAGGAATCAACAAAAAAAAAAAAAAAAAAAAAAAAGAAAGAACGAAGAATAGAAAAAATATATGTGTTTGGTTGGAAAAACGACATCAAAAGTTCGAGAAAAAGATGTAAATTTGGAATTGCGGAAACGATATTAAAAGGTACGATTTGTGTGGTTTGGTTGATCATCGTGGGCTACCGAAAATCGTCCAATCCATCAGGTCGGTAGACCGGCCAATAAAGAGCCGACCAATCGACAACGGTTACACTTGCATAACAAAACATCAACACTTCTCAGTGTCCCATAATCGTGCGGAAATATGTCTAAGACAAAAAATAATCAATTTCCATGAATCTATAGGAACGGTTCGTCGTGAAGAAAAATGGTAAGAGCGTGACGAATTCCGAATTCTCCGGAAGGCAACCCATTAAGTTACATTACCGCACATTTCTACTGTAAATTTACATCACAATGACAATATCCTCTTGTCCCTACAGAAGTAAAAAAAAAAAAAAGGTTCGGAGGGGGGGAGAAAAAAGTTTGTAATTATATCATTGCGTATGAATCGATACCGAGACCGCCTGTCGACCTTCGCGTTTTCTCTTTTCACGAAAAGGGAATACAAAAACGCGCGCGCCAGAAAGATGGAAACCGAATTGACAAAAGGGGGCCTTGCAGGCTCATTCGTCGCTTCCTTTCAGCTTTTCTCACAAGATAAATGATAAGGTTGCGACCGCGATGTTCAAATTGCGCGCCATAAACTGTGCGCTTATTTTCCCAAGCAATGTTGAGAGAACTTCCTGCACGTGTTTGCCGTTGGATCTGCACTCGATAATCCGCTACCAAGTTGAAAGAAATATAAAAAAAAAAAAAATTGCGGAGAGAGGGGGTATCGCAATTCCATATCCGAGCTCATTTGTGTGCCGGCCGTTTAATGAATACGCGCAGGCAAAACGCCGAGGAGACAGGGCTCACAGGTTAGCCTCGGCCCACATTGGCATAACACTTTCACTGACGTAACTTCACTCTAAACTGTTGCGTTGAACGCCTCCCCCCTCCCCCTTCCGCAAAATCCCACTTCCACTCTCGTAAATTTTCTTGCTTGTAATCGAACACATATTTTTTATTTTAATTTATTCATCCCCGAGACTCTTGTCGCGTTTTGCAATCTCATTGGACAGAAATAACTCTTTTTTTCCCCATTTTGAACCGCTATGAAGTACCAACAAATGAAAAATAAAAAGGAATTCCATTCCATTTAAAAATAACACGAAGTTGTTAGTGTATGATTTATTTTTGAAAATTTTGGATGTTTAATCTTAACGTCCTAATCATGTTAGGAGACAAAATTTGCGATTGGCATTCTTTCAAGTTTCAAGTTCTGAAATTAAAAGTTACAACATTTGACATTATTTTACTTTTGATCATTCGTTTCTTTAACTTTGATCAACTTGATTTTTTCTATTTAATACTTTTACTATTAAAAAGAAATATTTTAAAAAAGATATGGAAAAGTAGAAATGTATATAAACTTTCAAAGAGTTTCATTGAAATTGAACATTTTTTTTAGAAATAATTAAAAGTATTTTAGCCAACTATTTGTTTCAGTTTCTAAATTAATATAAAAACATTGTGAAGATGATAATTTGTTTAATATATTTTATTTTTCTTGGTAAAACTCCGCGAATGAAAGTGAAGTAACCTGATAACCTTAATCCGCGATCGATTGATAAGGATTTAGCTTTTGCAACAAGTCATCGTCCATTTACGGTCGATCGGGGAAATGACGTTGAACTCATCGTCCGAATTCGGCCAATGAGTTTCAGCACCTCGGGGACGTTTGACGCTATAAGGGAACTGCGGACACTATTTGCTTGCGAAACTCTGTTTACTCAGCGTAGAGTATGGGATCGCGTCAAGGATAAAGGATTACTCTCAATCGGGACACGTACCACACGCGCAACATCATTTATACATTTAATTCAAGCCGTAAAGTACGTGTTTTCGCTTTTTTTTACACTCCGCTGGATGACGAGAAAAAGGAATTCTCTCGTTGGAAAACAATTTTCTTTATGAAATTACGATTCATTATCCGATCGAAAGCCACAATACAATTCTCTAAATGTCAAATCCAAAAGAATTTAAAAGAAGGAAAACAACTAATAATTCCATCGTTGAAAAAAAAAAAGACAAACCTCGTTGAAATTCAAATTAAAATTTAAGTTCAAAGAAACCGAACAAATTAGGTTAATACATGTTTTAGAAAAATTCTATCACTAATGGGGGATTAAAAAATATGAAAATAAAAATGCATCATTCACATTTAATTCCACGAAAAATTTAATCGTGGCATTTATATAAAATTCAAGAACCTAATAAAACGGGTTATAATTGTGTAAAATTATTTTCATCAAATTTTGTACGGGTGCAGAAGAGGGGAGGGGGCGGATTAAAAAAAAGGGCAACTTTATCCGCATTGGGTTTCATGAAAATTTTCATGAAATTGAAATTCAAAATAACAAACAAATTAGGTTATTAATTGTTGATGCTTTTCTGAGAAATTAATTTGTATTTGGAGAGGGGGATTAAAAGATGAATAAAAAATGCAACTTTATCCACGTTGAGTTCGCCCCAGGGCGGGTTAGAGGTAAAGGCGTCACGGGGCCCTGACCCGATTGCAGAAAATGTCAACACTCGTTATGTACCTGCACTATCTGTTACGCATGCACACAGGCACGTCGCGTACATGCACATCGACCAAGACACGCCGGCTTAAATGGCCATCTTGAATTCGCTTTCATCCGAACGGTACACCGAACATCGACGACGACCACTCTTGTGTGGCAATACGAGGAAACCGATTACTCAATCATCGAAATGCTTATTGCGCGCATGAGTTTACCAATTTTTGTTTTTTGTTTCTTCTTATAATTCGTTTTGTTTTGTTCTTTTTTTTTTTTTTTTTTCGTTCAACCATTTTTGTTATTTTTGCACACGTTACGTGTGGTACAAATTCTTGGGGTTGCTTTTCTCAAGGTCGGTCGCTTTTTCTCAGCTCGTGTAATTATGTTGTAACTCGAGGAATTAAATTCGTTGATTAATTCGCGTGCCGATTTTCTGGGGTGGAATTTATTTGACATGAAAAAAATTAACTCGCCGTAATTATAATTCAGTTTTGTTTTCTTGTTTGACTTTCACCTACCCAGGACCGAGGAAGAATTTTCGAGTTGGAATTCCGTCTCACGATCCGGCTATATATTTTTGGACCCATTTGAATACCGAGAGTCCTTTCGGCGGAACAAAATGAGAATAAATTGGAAGATTGAATGAAAATAGAAGAAGAACGAACGAACGAAGAAGACGGTGATGCGTGCGAAATATGAACGTTTTGGAATCCGTTTCATAAAGTGCGAAAAAAAGAAATGATCAACTAACCCAATTTTCGCAGCTGCGATTAATTTTCGCGCGTGTTTTTGATCTTGGTAGATAAATTTTTCGCGAAATTTCAAAAGCGAGTATAAATTCGTCGGGTCGTGTTTTTGTACAACGCTAAAACTCGAGGTAAATTATTATAATTTACGTGGCGCAGCTAAGATGCTTGAAACAAGTTTTCCCCTTTGCGCTCACGAGAGGGTCCGAGATCTATTTCCGAAAGGTTGAGTCGAGCGGACAATTTATGTGCTTTTGGGAGGGTCAAGGGAAACGCAGCCGAGACAAGTGCACACAAAACAAGTGCAGACAGCTGGATGCGATTCGGTTGCATCCTCTCTTACAAATTGATTGGTCAATTTCTTCGTGTTTTTTATCCCCCCAAATTTAAACTCACAATTTTCTTCTTTTCATTTCGCTCAAAAACTTTCAACAAACTTTAACGATTTCAACCATTTTTATTAATTTATGAAATGTTTTACTATACTTTTAACGTTATTTTTAAATCTCAAAGTATATATTAAGTAAAATAAATTTTATTTTATATTTGTAACATTTATATGGAAAAATTCATCAAAAAATATCCCACAGAGACAAAGATCTACATGTAAATATATTTTAATTTCATATTTTATATATATATTAGTTTATAAACTAATTTATAAATAGGAAATATATATTTCAAAATATATTTTTGTCCGTGTGGGATATTTCATAGGATAGTTCATATTATTCTAATATTTTGAAATTTTGAGATATTATTTTGAATGGCACCATTTTTTGAACGAATAAAGAAATATATATATATATATATATATATATATGTATACTTTATAGTATGCTATATTGGAGTAGAATCAAGATTACGAAACGGAAATATCAGGAGACATATTGGTAAGCGATGTTTTGCATCTTCGTAAAATTGGGGGAAAAATTAAAGACTTTTCCATGATTTTGTAATCGTTGCATTAATGAGATAAAGGAGCCTGGAAAACTAACTAGGCCAAGAAGCTCGCAGACGAAATCGCAAGGCGATCGATTATGCCGAGCACGCAAAGGCGTGATCGACGTGAGAATCTGGCGGAGATTGTTGTGCATTGTGCGCGCGAACGACAATTGTGATGTGGGTTCAATTTGAAAACAGATATTCACATCGAAACAAAAACGCCGCAGAGGCCGTAAGGTGCGCTAAAAGGATCCGAACAAAAACCCGCGATGAGAAAATGTTTATCTACTAAAATGCCCGCGAAAAAAGAAAAATTGTTCGGTGCAATAATTAACAAGGGCAGCTCGAAACTGAAACAATGTTATTCAGCCGTGCAAAACTTTAGCGATTAATTCCGCGGCTGATTTTATCTCCGCCGACTTGAATCGACTTTTGAAGTGAAATATAAAAGTGCGCCACCAACAGAAATACGTATTCCAATTTCATATTCAAATTTCAGATGTAAAATAACATTTGAACGCAATAACCCCGTTAGATAAGTTTGTTTTAATTGTCAGAGAATTATCAGCTGATCGCCGTTGTGATTTATAAAAAAAATTACAAGATTGCTCGATGGAATAATTTGAATTAAAATTATATAATAAATAATGCGAATCTTGAATGTTATCATTTGTTTTTAAATTAGTTGTATACGTGGATGATATATATTTTTAACCGTCAAGATGGTGTATGAAATTTAAAACGCACGTTCCGGGGAGTAGCGAAAAGCGCGACTAATTGATGACGATTTTTTTGTCATGCGAACTGCGACATCGTGACACACGTAAGTTAGATGATCCTGGATGCGCGTGTGCCTTGGATCGTATAAGTGGTCGGGCTAAAGGCTAAACGTCTCATGCGGCTGGCCTACAAAAGGTCGTTACCACTGCACAAGTCGCAGATATATCCGCCGATATGTATACTTGTTCGCGGTTGCTAACGCTGACGAAGAAAACGTTGCGAGCGGCGTACACGCGATGCCCCGGCACATGCGCACAACCCCGCTTAATTTATGTCGAAATAAAAGCCACGAATTCTGTCCCGCAAACTTTGTTCGAGCTGTTTGCAACGATCTGTTATGCGCTCATATCCATCATGATATTTATATCTCCGACAAACATTAATTTTTTGTTACCCGAAAAACGTTAAGGAAAGAGAAAAACAAAGGAAAAGAAAGACGGCAATTAAATTCGTAGATAAACTGCTCAACTGAAGACAAACACGTTCGAGTGTTGGCTTTTTTTTTGTTCTTCTTTTTTTGGAATATACACATTTCTCGAATGCAAAATGATGTCGCAAAAATGAGAATCAAGTTCTATTCCATTTGGTATGGAAAACGCGGACTGTGTCATCGCGGTGATAAAAAAACTCGTTCTCTTGTGGCGATTGCGTAATTGAAGAAATGGGAATTCATTGTGCGAGGAGATATAAAGTTAACAAAATAACGACGAATCAAAATGGCAATCCACGGCGCACGTCGCCGTTACGAAATCGCAAACCGTAAATTGCAGAAATTGGGCCACGCATACTGCGCGAGCAAGTATGCGTGCTATATTTTTCAAGCAAGCAATTATTTTCCAACGCGGATGTCTGTTTGTATTTCGCGCGCGAGACCTTGGCCAGTTTCCCTTTCCGCGAGCGGTTTGCGTTTCCGAGATGATTTATCCAAGTGAAAGTAGACCTTATGCTCCGATGTTCAATGCGAAAACCAAATTCTATTTTACCGTCTGCTGAAAATGTTTTCTGTTGGTAAGTTAGATCTCCGAGGATACAATTACCAACGGTCGGTAAATTTCGAGAAGAAAAGTCCCCTGGTATCTTAATTTTCTGATGTATCAATATTGAAAGCATTTGCGGTCGAAATTGACAGTGGCGTCACAAGGTGGCGAATAGCAGAACTAACTTATCAGATCTAGATACAAAAGAGAGATTTTTGTATCACTGAAGCAAGTTTGTTACTAATTATTAATTGTTGTTATTTCAACTTGACCTCATGAATGCGCCAACAGCGTCATATTATTGTTTACATCAGCTTCATTCCTCCCACGAATAGTAAAACAGTGCAAACATGTCGTACTGATCTTACCTTTATTCGTTTCCGAAGATACATGTTCTGTTTTTATTTCGGTTCTTGATATGTACGGAATGGAAGTTGGTGGACCTTGTGACGATGGTGTTGCTAATTTTTCTGAAAATTATTGGATGTTTGTCAGACTTACACATCTGGCAACAATTAAATGATGAATGATTGGTTGATAAAATTGATCTTACCAATTGTCGGTAACTTACCTGCTAGAAGAGGGTTGGCGGCGGCAATGTTGTACCTCTGCCGCCTGTAGGAGGCGCCAGTTGGCGTGGTAGTGGAGGTAGGTTGACTCGCTTCGGCCAGATCTGCCTGCAACTCTCTAAGGAACGTGTCTAAGGTATCAAAAGGTTCGTCGCCGGCAACATTGGCCATATTCTCTGTTTCTTCTGTCGGACCATTTGTCCCTGCAGGTGCCCCAACTAGTGCGTTTAGTTCCATCGCTGAGAACTCGACCGGTTGGCTCGCAGTACTCTCCTGATAAAGTAAAAAATCTACATTACCGACACATCTAACTCCAAAAGTTCGTCATAGCACCACCAGGTGTCACTCAAAAACGTAAACAAGGCAAAGATTTTTAAGCCGGTAAAAGAATGGAACGATTTGAAAGGTGTAAGAATGTTGACCATGAATTCGGTATCATTCTTACTCTTACTAATAGTACGAGAGTAATCACCTTAAAAGATTTAAAAAGTTGAGTTGAACTTTGTACTTGCCTGCAGACATTGAGTAAGGTCAACCATTTTCCCGTCATTGTCAGGGCACCAGAGTAGTTCGTCGTCTATGAAGGGCATGTTTGACTCCTCCTTTGGAACGAGGGTGGATGTCAGTGTAAGGGAATGAGATACGGGGACCGGCATCGGGACCCGTACCCTGGGGTGGGGCCTCTCTAGCCACCCCCGCACCTTCTAACATCCAAACCCGCCAACGAATCTTCTCCACCCTCTTTGGATGAAATATCTTCCAAATCGTCTCTTCTGGATCCTGAAAACAAAATAATCCAATCAGTAATGCCAACTTCTCTCAAATAAACAAGGTTACACACCCCTTAAGGTGAAATGGCATAGAGACATTTTGTCACTCTCGCACAATCTAGTTATTTTCTAATTTACCATTTTGTGACGAATAATTTAATAAAAATATTTTGGGAGAAGTGTTTTACAGTAACAAAACGAACTTTAACAGCATACTGTTGACAGATAATTGGAACAAACATTATTTGTTTGACATAACTTTTTTCCAATCGCCTGTCCACAGTATGCAGTCAAAATTGATTTTGTTGAAGTCAAACACTTCTCCCAAGAAATACAAATCCACTGATCAAACTATTACTTTTAAAATTATTTGTAAAAAAATCACAAAATAACTAAATCGTGCAAGAGAGACAGAGTATACATATGACATGTCACCTTAATCAATCACTTTCCTATAAATATCTCCAAAAGCAAAATATTCAAACCACGATTGCCAATTTAAACTTAAAATGTTCCAGTCTTTACTTGATTGCCAACTTTACAAAATAAGAAAGTCTATACCAACCCCTGAAAATGATTCTGAAAAAAAAAGTTGGTCTTGAAAACAAGATTGTTCAACCAGTATGACCAACGGCAAAAAACGAAGCGTGCCAATTGATTGAAAATTGCAACGCCAATTTAAAGAGCGAAGAAAACAAATCAGAATTGCAAGTAATAAATCAAGGACAATGACCGCGGCAGGGATGTTCAACTTGAATTTGTTACACTTTCTAGAAACTGAAACAATGCGAACGACCTGCGATATAATTCATGCGACAAAATGTGACACGTATCGTCAATGAGGCAGAGGGCATTAGCATCAAGAGTAATATATGTAATAGTATCAGAGAAGGGAAGCAAGACTAACATTTCCATGAAAGTGAAAACACCGAGTGAAAACTTTCTTTCTGCCATAGGTTGTTTCACTTCCTGTGCGCGTAACCTCGCTCTCCTGGCGTTGCATTTCTATGCAGCTTCTACTTGCTTTTACGTAATCCGCAACTAAGAAAGAAAGTTTCTAATGCGGGGAGGTTAACATCCTCTCGTCTATCTATTTAAATGTTGCTTATTAGGCGAACCAACCCGTAAAACCAGTCCATTCGCATTCCATCCAAAAAATGGATCATTTATCATCAAATTCAGGAGTAAAAACTTTGCAAACATGAAAAAAAAAAACTTTACAAACTGATGTTACCTTTTTTTTTATTACCTCGGTGAAAAAAGTTATAACTTTTCGTGACTGGTTTATGGATTGACGAGGGGGTATAAAGTAAATTATTATACAGTTAATCGATATTTTATGATAAGTGCGCTTATCTGATAATTGAAAAATGTAACGATTTCACTCGGAGTGCTTTTAACACTACGAGCCGGTTGAAAGAAAGTGAAGTCAAAAATCAATCATTTATACTAATTTGATGATATTTATGTTCCTAATGCAAATGTAATAATATATCAAGGATTAGAAACTGAAAGGAACTCAAGAGGACAAGCTCGCGAAATTAGAAATTGAAGGGAATGACTTGGAATTCTTTTGGCAAACAAAATCGCCTGGACTTTCTATTAATATTTATTTATGCTCAAATTTAATAAGCCTTGATATTTAATGATTCGAATATTACTGCGCAATAAGTGCAATCTTTTTTCTAACACAAACAATCTTTTTCTTGTTTGCTTTTTTTTCCATCTTAAATTACAGTTACATTGGCTGTATTTAGGAAACCTCGAAGTAAAGAGTTGATTAGGTTATTAAAGTTTATTGAAATAAATTTTGTAACGCATAGAAACGAGTGCATTTGCATGACACATAAGTGCGTGATCGAGAATTCGAATCATTTTAATGACAGTGCATTGCTTTCTTTTAATAGCGAATGTACGGAAGGAAACTGCAGTGCATTAATTCGCGCAGCTGTTAAAATATGAGAGATTGTGTTTCTTTGCGTGATTTCTATCGTATCTCAACGCCAAATGAATTTGTATGTACAATTAACTTCTTAGAACCTCCGGCTAAGTTATAATTCACACTACCACCGCATTGTTTGGCTTACAAATGTTTTCATAATATATTGATAATTATCAATTTACCCTATCGTGCTCCATCTCTTTTCTAATTCGCGGTTTTAGGTGTCTAATAAACCTGTAAAGCTCATCTTTAATTCAAAACATTCAACCGATCATCATTATTCATTTTAAATTATCATTGTTCGCAGATAAAAATGTTACCTCGACAAAACAACCTTTTAAAAATTTTTTGTTTTCACTTATTTATTATTTACATTCATCTGAATGGAGAAAATCCATTTGTGCATTTAAATAAATTTTGTATGTTATTTTTATGAGAAGTGTTGCGTTTTTTATTTGGACTCGTGGTATATAAATAAAATATCGATATATGATTTTTTAATATATAGTCTCTATGCTACTTATGGATGGATAATATATTGTCATTTGACTAGTGGTAGTTCAAAGAAAGAACGTAACATTGGCCGAACTCATGAAAATGTTATGCAAATATTTGCGAGATCCATATTGATTGTCAGGGTTATGGTATTGTAAACATAACCTCGAAAACTTTCTTCAAGCATGGCGAGCTCCGGGGGATCGTCGAGTGACGAAAGTGTGAATCCGAAGAGTGAGATTTTCGATTGCCTCAAAGCCCTTTATTCGAACAAAACCAAAGTGCCGGTTGCGAACGCGCCGGTTTATGACAATGTGCAAAAGTTCGAGTCTGTTTTGAAAGGCAGAGCGATCGTGCCGGGGAAAGTAAGTACAATTCAATGACCTGGCGCGCTCGCAATTTCATCGCTAATCCCACTTGTTTTCCTTTGTGTTTTTGTAGACAAGCAAAAAGACGTCCAGTGCCACCGACGAGAATGATATTTCACAGCAAAAAATCAAGCCTCGTAAGTACTAGGCGTTTTTATAAAGCCCATGATCGGGAAGTTGGACGAACCCAACGTGTTTCACGCTTTTTGTACGGAAGCCACGGTTTGTTTGTTTTGATCCTTTCAGGTTGGCAACAACGCCAACAGCTGATTGGCTCGGCTCAAATTTTACGCGGGAACTTTTTAAAAATGGTTTGAATTTCAAATTTCTAACTGAGAATTCATTTTCGTACCGGGAAAGAAAAGAAAATAAATGAAAAGGATATTATTCTCGTTTGATAAAAATCGTATCATTATTTTTTCCGAGAGCTTCATTTCAATCCAATTTTGATAATTCTGAGAACGAAATTCCAGGCATAATAATTGTGCACGACTGAGATGTATGAGAAACAGCAACTAGTGTACAATTACATCGTCGTCAGCTTTTAGAAGGAATTAATGATTTTTATGATTCATTATTTTCCTGTGCTCACACTTTTATTCTTCAACAGACGCTTGTATGAAATAGTTCACATGACTCTGCGCCACGCGAGGGCATTGCTCGAAGCCACTTTTTTTCGGTCTATTGACTCATCTTGAAAATCCGATCCGAAACAATACCAAGACTTTTCGGTTCAAACTTTTCGAGTACCAGGTGGCGACAGTGTGTACACTGTAAACACGAGCGACGAGTTAATGTGTTTACGCTCTTAACAATCTTACTGTGATAATAATATAGATAAATTTTTGTTGCCATTAATTTTTTAGAATCACTTGAAAGTTGTAATAAATTCCAATTATGCGATTGTAAAAATGCTTTATGGATTGAGTTTTGTCACAATTACAATTCTTTTATTTCAAACTTTATTCTAATTATTGCGTTCTCAATTTTTTGTATTAAAGTTATTTCAAAAACTTATTTTCTGCTGAACGAATATTTTTTTAATTATAATATTTTTTTCCCCCATTAAAAATTGTCATTTAAAATAATCTGATTACTTATAATTTTTGCAATATCTTTATAGTTTTCAATTTTTTATCGTCTTTTTCTTGATAATTAAAAATGTAAATAGAATATTTATTAAAAATTGTACGATTCGCAAGCAAACGGGGAAGTCGACTATGACCTTGTGAATGACACTGTGCTATTGTTGATAAGTTCATAAATATCCATAGATTGCAGAGAAGATGCACGTTGTGAAATGTTTACTCGTGTTCAAGTGTGTGTTAAGTCATGTTTTAATTATTATTGCTGAAAATTAATAAATAAACTTTCAAAAAAATATATATATATAAACAGGAATCAACCGAAAATAATTGAAAATTGATTAATTGATTTATCCTGATGAATATCATTGAACAGCTTCTAAACAAATTAGAAAAAACTTCATTAGTATCTAATTGTAGGACTGAATGCAAAAGCATATTTTTTCATTAATTAATTAATCAAGACTGTTTTTCAAAAAAAAGTTATTTTGTTTAACAAATGTGCATATATTGATGTTATTGGATATCGCTTATGCTGTCAAATTGTTTACCAGAGATAAAGCTTATCGGGTTTTCCGACAAAACATTCAAAAAATTAACATAGTATTACTTTAGTAATTTATAGTGCCAATAAAATAGTAGACTTGTTATGATTCATGGATTTTTTTTTCATTTTGTTACAAAAAAAAATATTCTTTTTCAAGTTTTGTTATTTATAATTTAAATACATTTGTCTCAAT
The DNA here is from genome assembly GCA_025266255.1 of Trissolcus basalis. Classification (NCBI taxonomy): domain Eukaryota; kingdom Metazoa; phylum Arthropoda; class Insecta; order Hymenoptera; family Scelionidae; genus Trissolcus; species Trissolcus basalis. Next base: position 46,806 of record JAAMPD010000011.1, read on the forward strand.
CAACTTGGTCTTCAATTTAGCTCGTCATACTTGTTTCACAAATTAACAAAATTAAAAGAAATACTAAAACCAAACCTTTTTTTTTCAACCAAATAATTAAATAGTAATTAAATAATCAATTTGTATTTGTTTGCTTAAAGAATATCCAAATTCACAATTTTAAAATGACAATAAAAATATAATCACAAAGTAAAAAGATATTAACAAAAACCTCAAAAATAATCTGCAAGTAAATTAATGACTAATTGAAAAAAAAAAACACGATTGAAAAATGTTTGATATTTTCTGTAAGAAAACAGACGATAAATTGTTTTTCCAATGATGGAAATGATATTGTGTGTTTGGTAAGGATCGGATAGAAAAGATTCGCAGGTCTGGATGAAGGCGTGGAAGGAATTCATAGACGCGGCGGTTAGTTGCCGGCGTGCCTCTGGGATATGTATTGGCCAGCGGCCAATTACACGAGGCAGCCGATAAATCACGGATCCCTGACCCAGTGCAGTTTTATATTTAAATGACGTATGCACGCGCGTCCTTCTTCGTCGGGTCCTGTCGTCGTCGCTCATTCACTTCTTCCTCATGGAGGATCAGAGGGTGGGGCACACGCGCGGCACTTGTTGCGCCCGGACAACGACCTCCAACATTCATTCCACGATAACCGAAACTCTCATCTCCATCTCAGCCACATCAACGTCAATGTTTACATTTTGCAATTCCTATCAACACTTTATTTCGCTTTTCAATATAACCGTTTTTCAAAACGTAGAGCAAATTCAAATTCATGAAATTAGAAAAAAAATGGAAAATTTTTATTAAATTTGTTTTGCATTTTTGACGTATAAAAATTGGTTTGAAAAGAATGTCAAATGCTTGTTGTCGCAGTCCAGGGAAACGAGCAACCTTCTGTTTAAAATTATCGCTCTGTTTTTCAATGTCTAAGTCAATGCGACATTTTGTTAGAAGGTAACACTTTCCGAACGGCAACATTTTTGGCAACTGGACATCGCTAGAAAGTTATATTATTCGGTTATACCTCGAGGGTGCTCGAGGATTATTTATAGAAATTTGTTTGATAAATTATTCCGAATTTCACGTGACGTTTGAAATGCGACAAGAGAGAATACAAACATTGTGCTTGTTTGACACAGACACAGACACATACACATCCCATGTGACTCTGGTTTATTTAAATCGGGATATAAAATCATTTTACTTAACGCTTATATTTACGATTATTTCTGGCTTGACGCATAATTTCACGGTAAACATATTGAACGTACTCATTACAGCTTCTACTTTGTAAAATGTGTAGTTAGCGAATCTTTTTGAAATTTATCTGAAACTAATTTAAGTATCAAAAACTAAGATGGATTGAGTATTTATTACAAATTGAAATTATTGCTAACGAAGGTGGAATAATTAACGATAAATTAACAATAATAGAATTACATAAGGTTCTTTTTCTGAGAGAAAAAAATGACCTTCTATGAGGTTTGCAAAAAATAAATGCAATCGAGCATCTGAAAATGGAGATAATTAATTTGCAAATTGGAATAAAATTTATATTTTTCATTAGAAAACAAATAATTACCAAGAGTCTGCAAAGATTATAAAAAAAATCATTTAAATGATAAATAATTACACATTAATCAAATTTCAAATTGAAATAATAAACACTCACGCAGAACTAATAAATTTTTTTTCCAATTTAAAAATGATAAATTAGTCATTTCATCTTTTTTTCTTTCTACTTCGTTTTGAATTATTTATATTTATCATTTTATAAAATGATTTCTCCGTGCAAAACTGAGCGACCACAGAAAGATATCAAAGACTTGTTTGAAACTTGTTGTAAACGGCGTATAAAGCTCCAGCGCAAACGAACACTCGCGAGTGCAAAATAGCGAGAAAATCAGTGCATCAATATGTTAATGTTTGCTAGGAAATCGGTACTTATTGCTGATGTCACACCAGCAACTATCACGAATTGTAACTGTGGAGTGCTCTCAGACTTTAATGCACTGACTGCTGGGAATACTAATTGTATATTAGTTGGAAACTACTTCTATGAATAATTTTCACACTGAATGATAAATAATTTCACACACGATACCACCAATGTTGACACTAATGATGATCTTGAAGAAAAAATAAGAAGAAAAAAAACGGAAAAACTAATATTGCAGTTCCAAGATTCCATTTATAAAATCTGTTTTTAATACTTGCTATGAGAAATTTAAATAGAATTAAAAAAAAATTACAAAAAGATAAAAAATATTCAGTTGCATATTTTATTAAAAAAAAAAAACGTTTTCAATTTGTTAGCTTTCTTTTTTGGTTCTTAATTTATCCTATTAGTTGAGAGATTTAAAATTGCTCTATTCAAAATTTAATTTTCCAATTGAAGTTCAAAATTGAGATTTAAAATGTTCGCTACCACACAGAAGCACAAAAGGAACACAACAAACCGCCCAGATTATTCTAAGAAAGACACACAACAATTGTAGAAATTCGTACATCCGTAAAAATAAGGCTAAACTTAACAAAGTACAATAGAGTGGAAAAAAAATTGGGGCTTGTATGCAAAGCGGTTCGATTATGGCGAGTGTAACATTAGGAGTGATTACAATGTACAAATTCAACATTTGAGGAGGAAAAAGGAGCGTTCACACAATTAAGGCCTACACTTTGTTGAGACGTAGCAGGTTCGAAGATGTGGTTGGGCGAAACCTGTGATTTAGTTTTGTGTATCATTGGGTGTCTATTCGCGCCCCACACGACGTCATGCTTTCCATGCAAAAATAAGAGAAAAAACAAAAAAAGAAAAGGAACAACCTGCTCCGCCCGAAAAAACCAACGTATGATCGCCCGGCAATGCACGCAACGCGAGAAACGTGAAACTCGCGGGCGTTCACCTCGAGCGTGGCCCCAGGAAGGCTCCGCAAACGATACTCCAAATCGGTTTTACTTGTTCGCGTTATTTTTTGTTGATTTCGGTTGCAAATTTATTGTTGCCCCTGGCGCCATCTATAATTGGACGCAATTTGTCCCAACAATGTTTTCCAACACATTTTTTTTTTCTCTTTCACAACTCTGGTGTACAACATTGATAACATTTATTTGAAGTGTATTTTATTTATTGCAACGCCGGATTTTATTGGAAATTCGTTTTATTTGTTCGGAAAAATGAACCATTTTTCTGTGTCATAAAACTGTAATTGTGTGTTTGTAGTTTTTTTTTTTTTTGTAAAACAAAAACAGAAGAGAAAGGAAACAACGAAACGTGAGCGAACAAAAAAGAGATCCGAGGAAGAAAGGACAAAGGAGGAGGAAGTCGAGAGGATAAAAAAGGACGAGAGTACGCGCTTCTAATCCAGCGTGCCTACCCTAACTCGCGAATAACGGAATACGCGAAGCGGACAATATGTTTTCGCAGAGACGGACCGGGCATAATTTCCCGTGCTTTCGCCCTTGTCCCCCGCAACTACGGAAAGCATGTTATGCAAATAATCGCGTGTTTAAATTCCCATTGCAAAAAATTCAAACTCTGCAAATTTCTTTTTGAAAGTCTTTTTGAAAATTCAAACAACTGAAAATGCAAATTGAAAAACAAACAAACAAAAATCAAATGCAATACATTTCTACAAACAGAATGTATTCCAACGTTTTAAACAACAAACAACGATTTAAAAATTTGAAATAAAACGAAACTTTTTTAAATTCAAAATCAATGTAAACAATTTCAACAAAAAAAAAGAAAGTGGCATTTGATTAAAAAAAAAATTATCAAAATTTTTGAGTAGATAAAAATTGTCGAAATAGAAAGGAAGGGTTTGCTCACTAACAAATTTATGAAAACAATATTGTGAAAACAAAGAACAAGACAAAATGACAGAGTTGAAAGACATTGTTGGAACTGTTTGGTTGTAAAAGTTGGGAAAATTTTGAATTTGAATTTAAAGTATGGAAGAATGTTAATTCACCAGATTAAATTTTCCACAAATTTGTAAATTCAAAAAATGTGTGAAAAAAAAAGAACTGTGCTTTCATCGACATCGGCGAAGAAATATTTGCAAGATAACATCTCTGCATTTAGAAATATTCCGTTGACATTCCTGAATAGCAATCGGCCGGTTAAATGAACGCCATTATGTCACTCGCGATTTTTGATTCCGAATCGTCCATTAATTACAGTGATTTATAATGTTTGAAGGAAGCGCAACATTGATATACAGGGAACGATCCAATTCTTAAACTGTCGCATGCATATCGGATTGACCTATCCCAACGTAACAGAGCGGATACGATGACTATCAAGTGCGGCCTTCTACGACATGCTTGCGACATAACAATAAAGCATACAAAACCGCAGATCCACACATTGATTTGGACCTAATTAAGGGTTGCCGTAGCGACCCACACGAGTCAAGGTTTTAATAATTTTGTAAATGACAAGACGCTGAGCAACCTTCTGTGCTCGACTTTTCGATTCCTTAGCTTTGTTTTATTTATGTCATAATCTTCTTTTTTTCCGAAACTGCGTGTTTAAAACTAATCCAACTAGTTTTTTTCCTGCATGGATGCCAATTTTTGAAATCAAATTTGATTTTTTACATCTGCCAAAAGTGACAGCTCAACAACTAAAATTTGTTTTTCTTTTATGATGAAGTGGTGTGAAATGAAATATTAAAAAGTTATGACAATCAAATGAAACAATCTGTTTGGATTGATTTATGATTTAAAAGAATTATTTTTGTCATCGAGTAATATAATATTTTTTGAAAAATAAAATTTAAGAAATACTACATGAATGAATAATTTGATATAAAAATTCGAGATTTTGTAGAAATGCAAAATCCGTGAATGAAAAATGAAGAGACAACAATTTAAATCATAAACAAAAAGTTTCACAAAATTGTTTTAAAAATAAACTTTTTTGATAATTAAAGTTCATTTTTAGCGATAAACAAAATCGTAACTTTTTTTTTATTGAAAGAAAGCGAACGAGGCAAATTAAAAGAAACGAGGAGATTGCGATAAGGAGAAATATACATTTTTCGACCCATGAAATTCGGTCGTTTAAATTTCTTAGATATCGGCGAGTCAGAATTTCAGATCGCATTTTCTAAATTGAATGCGCACGTTCGTTCTTTTTCTCAATTTAAAATGAATAGCAATTAAAAATACGATAAATGACGATTGCTGGCGCGAATTAAACTTTACGCCAATAAAAGGCACAGGCCGTGCAGCGCGGAGTCATCGCTCCAACCGATTTTACTTTCTCTCCGCGAGAAAAGAAAATTTATTAGTCTAAAATAAATGCATTTAATCATAAGTCTGATAAATAATTTATACCATAATCAATTAATTGCAAATTGAAAAATCGTGTTCAAACTCCGGCAAGAAAATCCGACTTGAATTTACAATAAAAAAAGAAAGATAGCAAAATATACACATATTTTATAAAAATTTCAGACACAAAAAAACTTGTCTTGACTCGAGGAAAAGTGTCTTAATTTAAAACCTTTAAATATCTGAACATTAAAACATTTCATATTACAAATTATAACTCCTGTATATATATCAACTTGGAACAAAAATTCAACATTTCAAATTTCAGCAAAAACAATTGTACAAGTGTCTTAATTAAGACACATTTTTTTCGCTTTTGAAATAGATACAAAACTAGGTACTGTCACTTGTCTAAAGGAAAAGCAAAGTATCGACGTCGGAAACTGTGACAGTTTTATTTTTAACCGGCTCGTTCAGATGAAAATATATAAATATGAATATGAGTTGGGACTGGAGAAGCATGTGTGACGAATGGTCAGGTCCTTATTTCGGACACCGAGGCTGTGTCGTTGAAAATTTGAAATTAAAATTGACCTTCCGGATCAAAGGTTACCGGGGAAGGAGGGGACGTTGCAAAAAATGACCCCCGGATCGGAAAGCCGTAGAACGGAATTTAATGAGAAACCGTGGCGATTCTCGGGAGGTCGTGATGAATCCTAGCCGGCGCTTCCTAGGAGCGGGGTCCTTGCGCTATAACGAAGAGGCGGGGCAGGAGGGCCCTTTTGCAGAGGGCCCACATCGCAAAAGTAACAGTACCTACGGCTAGTTGGCGTAAAGAACCATGCGCTATGCCGCACATCTACATAAGCATAACGATATATCTACATACATGAAATTGTACACATCCACACACATCCACATGTATACATGCATATATACGTACATATGGACATGCATATACATGTACATGTGTACGTGTATACGTTTGTATACACATACAAAAAGGCACATAAACAAAGTGGTCGTGGATGTGCTGGAAAGTGTGCTCGGATTGTGTGTGAGTGTGCCGGCTCGCTCGCTTCGTTTGCCGAGCGCTCGCGGCTCGGGTGCGCTGCCCGGCAGGACGTTGAACCCAGCGCGACTCAACCTGGAGATCATCCGCGGGTACAGACCCCCCTCGTCGTTTTTGCATCGCGCAATTTTTTACCGCATCCGAAACCGGACTTTACATACCGGCGAATAAATATCTGTATAATTGTTGCAAAATTTTTTTTTCGTCTCCTGATTTGGTCCCCAATTAGCTTCCCCTGACGTGGTCTCGCGTAGGCGACAAAAACCGTTCGGAATTATGACTGCCAAAAAATGAGGGTCCATGAACCATAACACCAAATTTAGCAACTTTTGCAGTACATATTTTTGTTCAAGTTATTTTTTTTTTTTTGGTTTTCCTTTTGTTTGATTGTTTTTCATTTATTTTTGTTGATTTATATTTTGTTTGTTTTTAATTTTCACATTTGTTTGTAAAGTGCAAACGTTTTTTCCGTTTCGTTTTACTTTTTGTTTCTTTTGTTCATTGTTTTTAGTTTGTTTACGTTTGCTGTTTTATTTTGTTTTTGTTAATTAATTGATTTTTCGAAAACAAAATTTTTCTTTCGGGGAGAAGAACGAAATTTAAAAATGGGACGGAAAAGGGGGACAGGGGGAATTATTTAGATTTTTGTAAACTTCAAACTCAGAACATGAATTCCCGCGAGAAAAGTGGCTGCATCTTCGTCGGGCTGCGCTCGCCCCTCTCTCGCGAGTCGCGCTGCGACTGCGAATATAACGGTACCTTTTATACCACGTACGTAAATGTTCTCGTAAAGTGCAGCGTTACCGCATCGCGACCATTGTTGTACGATCGCTTTGAATACAGTTTCATTTGGAGAAGAAAGGAATGCTTTTATTGTCATTTTTCTATCTGAATTAATGAGAGACAAAAATCACAGAGCCACAACCAGATCGGACACAATCGAGAGAGATGCCTAACTTATAAAATCATGATTCAAATGCTGAATTGAAATGTCAGTTTTGTTCTTGTTTGTTTTGTTAGTATTTGCATTTGATCAACTTTTATCAAAACTTTGTCTGTTAAGGAAATTATGTAACCAGTAAATACAAAACTTCTTTTCTAATTAACCTTATAAAATTAATCTAAAAAACAAACAAAACAGAAATCAAAAGTAAAACAAAAACATTTTATTTTATTTTTCATCAACAAAAAATTTTAATAATTTTAAACGATAAAAAATGAAACTTTTAATGGAATTATTCAAAATAATTATCAAGTAAATTAATTGTGCGTTGTTTACATTTTGTTTCTTTAATTCATTTGTTTCATATTATAATTATAATTCATAATATAATATAATTAGATTAGAAATTGAAGAAAAACAATTTTCATTGTAGAAAACAGTTTGTTGTTCCGTTCGACTCGTTACGTATCTGACCGATGATTTTTGTTTGTTTTCCGAAATCCATTGAGTTTAATGACTTTCTCTGTTTGATTTACAATATATAAATGCCAGTGTCGTGGAAAGCACTCTACCGTTGCGGGCTATGAACTGCAGTGTCACGAGTTAATGAAGCACTTTGTATCCAAGATTTTTATCCGATTCAATTACAAAGTGGCAATCTCGTTGCAGATCATTTGTTCTTCTATGTTTGATCTCTCGTTTGTTTTTTCAAACACGATCGGTGGCTCGATTTTATTGTCGTCCACTTGTTCTCTCCAACCTTTTTTTTTATTGCCTCAACTTGTCAGCAAATTAATGTTTGAAAATGTTCGATTGAAAATTTTTCTTTCGTTTTCTTTTTCAATTAAGAAAAATCAAATCAATCAAATGAGAAGATTGAAATCAATTTCAGCAATTACAAATCATTTTTTTTTTCATGATTAATTTTTTTTTCTATGCAAAGAAACGTTCGAAAAAATTATTTTAAACTTGTGAGAAAATTGTAAGTGTCAATTACAATTGTAACATTTTAAAATACCAAGAGTGGCAATCATTAAAATACTATTTAAAGAATGATATCTATTAGCCTCATATACAAAGGTTGTGTTACAAATTTCGTAATCGATGATTTCTTTGATTTGTCATTTAAAACAGTGGCTTTGAAAAAATGCTCCAAGAATCATGTAACCTTTTATAAATTGATACACCTGATGACATATCGTAAATTTGAAATTTATGTACATCGACTTTACGACCCAATCTTTCCCACATCTTAGATCTTACACGAAAAATAAAAAAATACCAAAACTTAAATTTTATCTCTGATTTGATCAAACTAAAAAAATTGGGTACATAAAAAATGAAGTATAAAAATATAAGGTTGTGCAACTTGTAAAAACTGTTGGACGAGAACCTTGCGACTCGATAAATATTTATAACTTTTTGCAAAATAAAAGTATGTTTTCATTCTTGGGAATCATTTCGTAATTCACTTTTGACCGAGTCAATTTTAAAACAAACTTGCATCATATTAAAATTAAAAATAAAAAATAAGAAAAAAATGGAAGATAAATGAAAAAAAAAAAAGAAAGAAATGTTGCATATGAGCTTTAAAGTGCAACAGATGTCGCAACGTCGGGGAGAGAAAACAATTGTGCGCGTTAAAATTCGCGATACTAATGGCCTGCTGAATTTGGTGGGGAATCCCACCGGCGTGGCATAGGCGGGAGAGTGAAAGTAACGCTGGCGGAAAGAAACAAAGAAAGGTGAAAAAGAAGCGCGGCGTGTCGCTGCCGCGAGACAGGGCATACGAGCCGCAAGAAAGTTATCGGAGAAAGCCATTTGGCGGCGTTAGCGCGAATTGTTCTGTGCTCTTCCCTCTCTCGGGGCTCACGCCTTTCTGCCGTTTTCCGCGGACCGCGCGAAGTATTTGCGTAACACCTTGCTAAACATACATTTCGTGCTAATTACAAAAGCTCTTGTGTCCGACCAAACTTATGGCTTTACTACTGACTACAAAAATTACATTTTTATTCGGTCAAAATCAACCCTAGAAGAACAAACGAATTATTTTGGAATCAAATTAAGTGTTTTGAAAAAAAATTTTCAGTAATTAAAATGGACGATACTTTAAAATACGTATTGACCACTTTGACCTGTTTAAAGAAATGGTTAAAGTTAGAACGAAAAAAAAAAAAGTTTTACAAAATGTGAAGAGACACACAGAGAAGAAAGTTGTAATAATTTTTATCACAAGTTGTAAAATTTTTACCAAACAGTTTCATAATTAGAGGACAGAGTCCATTTTTGGTGAAAATGGATTTTTGGTGAAAATGAAACTATTCAGTAAAAAATAGCAGAAAATTTAATAATTTATATTAAATGTTTGGTGATTATTATGAAATAGTTTTTTAATTTTTACCAAAAAGTTTCATGGTTTCTTTTCAAAATAATTTCTGACCCTCACTTATTAAACTGTTTGGTAAAAATTATACTGATTCTGGTAAAAATGATTAAACTTTTCTCTCCGTGCAAAAATGATAGAAAGTAAATTTATGAATTTTTTAGTTTTCCTCATAATAAAATTAATTTAATTTATAATAAATTCAATTTAAAATTTATATTCAATATTAGAATTTAATCTAAAATTATTGAACTCTAACATAAAGTAAAAAGGATAACTAAGTTATACAAAAATTGGTGTATCAAAATTATATACCAATTTGTTTACTATTGACCTTTTTGGTTCCATTTTTTATTTATATTTTATACCATTTCGGAATTTTGTACAGGAAGTCAATATTTTTATTCACTTATTTGATCTAAAATTCTTCATTTGATGTTCACTTATAGCCTTACAATATTTTATTATAAAAATTATATTTCTGGTCGGTGAAAATTTAATTCAATTATTAATAATCTAATAATTCAAATAATAGAATAAAAAAATTACATTCTAAATTGAAGTATAATTGAAAAATATAGAATAAAAAACTGGACGTAACTTTTCAGATCGTAAAACCAAATTGATTTAACATTAAATTTTTTATATTAGATTATTTTCTTATTTGGAAATGATTTCCCTTTGAAATTTCATAGCGGAAGTTGATATTTTGTTATTTTCGTTTACGTTTCATATCAAGAGAAGAATGATGCTCTTTTTGTAGGTTTAAAATTGATTGAAAATCGCATCAAAAAGGTAATACGAACGTAAACAGATTGTCTATTCGAAGAGGAACTTCATCTCGGAGCAATATTGACGTTTGAAAGGAGAGATAAAAATTGGCCGGTGCATTATTTATATATTCTAAACACCGTAATGCATTGCCGTGCCGGATTGACTTATTCAAATTCATGACTTACTTCTCTTCCTCTGGTTGCGAATCGAGTTCGTACACAAGAAGACGGAATTATCAATACATCAGAACGCGCGGGAGGCAAGTACCGTTAGCTCGCAATCGCGCTTCAGTTTCAGCTCGGAATTCAAAAAATTGTTGCACGTTGTGTGTGCAGGATGATTCCTGCACTGGGAATCCGATAAACTTTTATCTTTTATGTTTTTCTGCGCCGCAAAACAAAATGATATCTTTTCAAATAAAAAAAATGCTTTTAGTTTTTTCTTTTTATAAATTAATTCCAAAATTAACTTTGGCGACTGAAACTTGGCAAGTTTTTTTTTTCTCTCGTGATGCGTACACTCACCCAAAATGAAATGCGATAAAACCCAGAGAGAACAGGAAACTCACCTGAAACAAGAATAAAAACAGTTACTTTCGTGCGGACATTAACGAAAAGATATGCACTTGTTTACGGCACGCCGTTCAATTAAGCGCAGAAAATATTTGTGAACAACTTTAAATCACACTGAGAATGAATAAACAAACGTAATCCACGGTCAACAAGAGACGTTCGATTTAAAATTGTTCACCAAATTTTAAGTTGTTTTAAGAGCGATGATAACAACTCAGGTACGATGCAAGATAAAAAGTTGGTAATTTTTGTTGTTTCAATAATAATAAATATTTGTTTTAGAGAATCTTGGCAATTAAACGGTGAACCGAAATAAAAATGAAAAATTCAGTTAGTTTGACTGTTTATTTTCATTCGACTTTGTCTCTGTCTTCGTTTATTTTCTGTTTGTTTTTGTCATCTGTTTTTAAGCTTTTTATGTTTTTATTTTTGTTGGTTCTGTTAAGTGTTGAGATTAATTTTGCCGTTCAAAATTTGACGACCGGAGTTAATTGGAAAACTCTTGTTTGCGCAAAGTGTTGAGTCTCAATGGCAGAAATAATCGAAAAGCAAGTGACACGTGTAGATAACCATGCAGAAGAGTCCAACAATGTATGCGTCAGATAGCATCGGTGTAGGTTAATCGCGAGGGAAGGACGGCTACAAGTTGTCATACTAAAGAGCGGCATGCGCTCGACGATCAAAACAAAAGTCCAGATTTCAACTCTGACCTCACCGCCCACGGTCAAACTGTTTCATCCAGTTTAAACTTCTTTTTTCTTATTTCTCTTTCGAAATTTCAATCAGTCACAGTTTGTCTCGTTCTGAGTTCTGACAGCTATCAGTATTTTCTTCCACAACTTTATAATTTGTTTCATTTCGTTTTTTGTTCTTTTTCATTCTGTTTATGTTTTTTTTCTTTTTTTTTCAGAAAACATGAGGAAACATTCTTTACAGATCTTAATGCAATTTATGGCGGCAAGATTTTAATATTCATTATAACTGAAGAAAATCTCTGCGGGTTCCTCAATTATGGCACTAATTTGAAATCTTAAAAGTACGCGCAAATGAGAGTCGGCGATCGTTCTTTCATGATTGTTTATTTTTGCAGACCCCGCAGGCGATTCGCGTCACGCAAGGTATCCAGAAAAAACTTTTTTTGACGAAGATGCAAAAAATGTTTGGTCCTTTGGGGATGCTTTACAAATTCATGGAAGAAAGAACTCGAGTGAAAGTAAGTATTCTCTGAACCTCAATCTCAAATCTTTAACAAAACTGTTTTTTTTTAATTTTTCCCACCAGGTGGCACCAGTGACGATCCTTCTCACAAGTAGATATTCATTATTCAAAGCTTTGAGAAAAATGTCAAAAGCAACTAGATAAAATTTGAATTTTCCAAATTTAGATTTTTCATGATTTACATCTCCATCTTTTGAAAATGTTTTCCTCATCTCAATTGAGATATTTAAAAGTTGGAAAATAAGATTCTAAGAGAAGTTTTGAAGGAAAAAAAACGAGAGTGACTTTGTATTCAACACGTGGACTCGTGGACACGCGCGTGACACACTTCGTTATGGTTGCGGGAGCCTTAGGACCGGGGGTCGACACTCGTAACCATGACGACGGTACTCTTCGACACACCCTAATTAGAGCGGTTCTTTTATCAGACGGATAACATCGAACGCAAGGTTGTATCGCTGTCCTTTCCCTAACCCACTTATAGATTCGACCTCCCCCGAACCCTTGGCAAAGTTCACGCCGCTTCCTCTCTTGACCTCTGGAAACGCGGAAGTCAAGGGCAAGGTGGTACACCGAACCTTTTAATTCTTTCAAATCAAATACACGTTTCAAACCTTCATCATAAGGGAATCCCTATTATTAAAAATAATACATAACTCTATACACAAAGATCAAATTTAAATTTCAACTAAATAAAAAATACACGGAGAAAAAAGAATTTGAAAATTTACTATAGAAAATCGCAAAACCCGACCAGACTTTCCATTCAATAAAATTTACTATAAATTTTCATTGAATATTAAAATATTATATAGTAAATTTTATTGAATTAAAAGTCCGGTCGGGTTTTTTCTGCGTGTAGAAATTGTAAAAATTATTTTAAAAAATATTGACCATACATAGAGCGGTTATAAAATTTAATTACGTATTATAAATATTTGAACAAAAAAATTGAAAAATATAACGGTGAAAAAATTATTTAACCAGTTTTTTGTTTGAACATAAAGTATGCAATGATGAAAACCATTACTTGCTATTTCGTTTCACCTCGTGATACACCTGATTTCATTGATTCGTATCGACGTGTTCGTTTCCATGGAAAAAAAGCCGGTGATTGTAAAACATGCGTGAAAAATCAGTTACCGAGCGACCGATATGATACACGTGATTCATTAAACTTTTGTTCATTTGTTATGCGCTCGTTACTTTTTCCTTCCGTTTGCAAATTAATTCTTTAGAAATTAGATTCATTTTCCTTGAGATCCGACTCGATGATGTCGGCAGTGAAATTGCAGGTACTTCATTGATTATGATGGATTATAATTGATGATTCGATGATTGTGATACGCTCATTTATATTCCAATTGGACAAAAAAAAATTGTTCTCATTTGCACTCTGAATAGTCCAATGAAAATCTGCGAAACAAATTCTAAACCACATAAAAGAATTTACAAACAAAATTTTATATCATTTATATACAACGTATAAACAACGTTTATAATACAAGAAAATATTTTCAAATTTAAAATCAAATGATAATGAACAATAAATTTACACTACTTGTGGGCAAATTTTTTTACAACGCCTCCTAACGGATGCATTTTGTACCAAATTTTGTAAAACTTCTATTCTGGGAACTTTGTTGGTCAAATGAAAAAAAATTTAAAAAAATAAATAAAGCCATTACAAAGAATTGGAAAACGAAATCGCAGATTTGAGATTGGATATCAAAATTAATCGGCGAGTCGCACGTTAGTGAGTCAGACTTAATTAGAGACTCGCGTTGTCAAGGGTCAATTGCGACCTCGGCGAGATGTAAAAATAAACGGGAATGAATCGGCGCTCGTCGGACAAACCGATGCCGAGGTAATGAGGAATCATAGATGACGCTGGCAACATCGTCGTGTCGCTTACGTTTCATTTGCAATCTAACAGACGGCGCGTAACACACGCGCGCAACGCCGCGGACTTATGTATGTATATCAAAGCCGAGGCATTGAAGGGGTCCTTGCTTAGCCGCTTGCACTTCCGCGTATCACCGCGCTATCTCGTCTCGCGCATACGTAACTAACAATTGATGTTCGAACGCCACACAATTAAAGATACTTGAACCTTGTTCTTTCATTTATTTATAAATCAGCCAACTTTTTAATATTTACTATCAATTTTCTTACAACAGTCACCATATATAGGTTGTATTCATGGATCCATATATGGGACCATCAACGATTCTTTTTACAAAACTTCACATCTCTAACAATTTAATTTCTACAACCAAATTATAATTATAAAAAATAATTTCAATTAAAAATCATATTTATATATGATATACATTATATATAAAAATATATTCTACCTAAAATATAAATTATATAATCAATAATTAATTTCGATGTATATAAACAGTAATTTAAATTAATTAGAAGAACAAATAATAGAGAAACGGTTTTTCTGATCCGGACAGTTTTGTTGTTGCGACTTGTCATCACGAGCAACAATTTTTATCTTATCCTGCGCGCAAGGTCCAGCGTTTCCAATGACATAACGTGTCATAAGAATTAGCAGTAACCTTTCTCTTCCTCGTGAAAAATCGAGTGCGTTCGCGAAGATGATTATCCTTGTTCCGTGGAAACGTCGATACGAAGAAAAGGCTGTCTTTATTTGCAAAGGAATAATCATTCGTCCTTTATGCGAAGGTCTATACAAGGAACGCAGCCGGCATAAGGGGTCACATAGTGGCGTACGTGGCTGCTTTTGATAAGCACTGGAATCTCGCTCTGGAAGATTGTTTCGAGGAATGGAGCCGGAAGGTCAAGCGGAAAGCCCCCGCCTTAGGTGAGCACTTGGACTGTTCAAACATTCATTTTCCTCCTTTTTTCTTCCGTTTTAAACTTAAACACACCTTATTATCGAATAAACACCACTTCACTTGGCGAGTTACGTCAAAGATCCCGTTCCTTCGAGTGAAACTCATTTATCAATCAGAAAAGTGATGGGGAAAAAATTTTTCTGCATAAAACGAACGTGTTTCAATCAGGAATGGGGAGAAAAAAATTGAATACAAAAAGCAAGCCTGGTGCCTGTTAATTGCGATATTTCCAACTTTAGAAATAATAAAATAAAAATTTATCGTCGCGGTGGATAAAAAAAAATGCGTTTCCAGTTTTCAATTTCAATTGTCAATTGGAATCGAGAGGAATGGAAGAGAGAGAGAAAAAAGTGTGCACTTCAATGACGCAAAAATGGCATTGTTTTGTCAAGTCAATGCCGAAATTCCTCATGTTCCTTGACACAAAAATTGTCTCAACTCTTTGGCGATCCGCTGATTCGATGATTAATATTTTCTGACAAAAACGCAGCAATTATATAAATAAAGTAGCATTTTCATAATCACATTTTAGATTTAAGTCATTGTGGATTAGTGTCTTATAAGCGCTGCAAGGTTCTATCCTTGACTCGCTCGTGCTATATTGTAGTATTATACGCTCCATTTGCAAACGATGTTGTTGATAAGGTACTGGCACTGCATTTCGTGTGTTTGTCATGTGATTGCGCTCTTATCGCATTTTCGTATTTGAAATTCAATTTTTCTTCTTCTCCGGTTGTTTAATGAATTCAAATTTGAAACACATATGTTTTTTTTTTCATCTTAATTTTTTTCATTTTATACTTTTTAGATTTCATGTATTTCTTTTACTTCTGTTTTACTTTTTTCAATGATAGATGGCGTAATAGTCAATTTTCTCACAAGTATAAGAAATGTTTAATTATGAAAAATATAGAGGAATTATTTAAAAAAATTAAAACAAGTTTATCATAAGTAATTTAAAATTCAGAAAGGATTTCTGCAGTATTATATTTAAAGGGTATAAATTCTTTGTTAATTTATTTTAGGACATGAACGTTTTCATTACGTGTATTTTCGTTTGTTTTGGTTTTCATCGACTAGAAAAAAATAATACAGATGAGAAATAAGAAGAAACCGGTCATTGACTTGAAGAATTTAGTTGGTATTGATTTTTGTTTTGGAAAGCGATTTTCAATAAGGTTTGTCCTCAGGGTTTATATCAAGCTGGCTTAACAAATACGACAAACACCGCCAAGGGGTGATATAACAAAATGCGGTTTGAGGGTAGCGAGGGTAACAACCGACCTTGACAGTACGCGACCTCGTTCGATACACCACGTGCCCCCGCATTGAACTTGTTTTTATTTAAATTCGATTTTCTCATTGTTCGATTATTTTAAAATCAAAACCACAATTATTCAAACAATTACAAAATAATGATAATCGTAACAACAATTTGATTAACAATAAAAAATAAAATTGAACAAACAAAAATTAACAAAAATTAAAATAATTTTATATATAAAATTAATTATTTTTATTTTTTAATTTTATTTTTATTTTTATTTATTTATATTTGTATACAAATCACAAAGCGAATCGACTAAAAATATATTTTAATAACAAATTATTTTGCAAATTAATTTTGTTTATAAAAATCATATGAAAATTAGAAAGGAAGTTTTAGATATGAAGAAAAAATGTATATGGAAAACATACAATCATTTCCTAAACCATACAAAACTCCATAAAAAATAAGTAAGGAAATAAACTAGAGGTGAATCACCGTTCATCTTTCAAGATTAGGGAAACCGGGTGGCGTCTTTTGCAGTGGCCTAGTGACGCACTTTGAGATCACAGGGCTGAGGGGTCACTGACACCGGAGTCACAAGTGGCAACCACCGACCTTGAGGAGTTGCCTCGGATCGATGCTCAGTTGTGTTTATGTCTTGCTCGCACTTCATATCTCCGTCTCTCTCGCATCCCTCAAATTTAGCCACGTATTTTGACATAAACGTCTTCATCCCTTTCAAATGATCTTATCTTATCTCCGAGTCAATGACCCGTTTCCCATAAATCGTTCTATTCCTATGATAAAATTCCTCCAAACAAAATTCCTGGATCGAAATAAAAAAAAACGAAACACCAATTTTGAACATTTTAATATTACAAAACAACTCCCAATCAATAAAAAAATACAATATTTAAATGTATATAAAAAACTATTTTTTAAATTAAAAACTAATTAAAAATAAAAATTTTTTTTATCAAATTTCCTTTGACTTTAAGATTAAAAGTTTAACCAAGAGGTGGCGCTTTAATTTTTAATTTCTGCAAGCAAAAAAATTGTCATAGAAATTTAACTGGTTTTGATGAACTGAGGAACGAAGAGTTGAAGAGTCGAAGAATCATATTTTTAAAAATGTAACATTGGTTTAGTCACATTGAGGTTAAAATGTTAACCAACAGGTGGAGCGATGACAAATTTGTTCACAGGTGGGGTCTGAATATGAGATATGAGATGATAACTAATCTATCGTTTTACAGGTAATCGAGTGCACGTGGAGATGCCTGAGGAGGTGCCGAAAGTGACAGTGGTTGAAACGAACGGAAAGCTGGAGACCTTGAAGAGGCACGTGCCGCAAATGATATTGAGAGGAGAGCAAGTAGCAATAATCGTGAAAATCAATTGAGCCGGGCATATACAGTCGGCGTCGTTATCGCTCGATCGTCTCTACGCGATAACGCTACTGTGCCTGCACTTTCGAACGTCTCGGCTACGCGTAATAAGTGAATTATCATGCGTCCACCCGACGGACAAACAAATTGACGTTTCTATTTGCGCTCAAACTTTGATCCCCTGCACTTTGTCATGACTTTTTATTCGCAATTTTTATAATCTCACTTACTCTTTTTCATATCCATTTTTTTTTATTTATTTTTCTTTTCATCTTGTATTTTTTATAAACTTTTTTTATTTCCATTACATCCTTTTCACTTGTATTTTTCATTCTTATTTATTACAGTTTTTTTGAATGAATTAACTTTTGTTATTCGTTAAGTTGCGATTGGTGAATCTTGATAATAAATTTACAACTATGCGAACATTGTTTACGCCAATTGAGAGTGCACGTAAAATTCGCGCAGTTTGCTTGTATGATAATTATGTTAACGCATCGCACAACGAGCTTCCACTTTGCGTGATCGACGCAAGAAAGAAAGAAAAAACAAGAGGAGTGATTAAACATTAATTAAGTTACTTGCAGCTCGCGGAAAATGAAAGTTCACGATCAATATGCAAGAGCCAACGAAAGTGCGTATTTTTTTTTATATTGCGAGAGTATACGAAAACTGACAGACAGGAGAGAATAAGGAACGAGGGAGAGAAAACAGCGAGAAAATAATGTCAGCTTTGTAAACAAGATCTTACTAGTATTTTTTGGATGAAATTATTGGCCGCTGATGTAACCCGACGGTTTTTTTGCGTTTGACCGATCTGTGTGGCGATTCGATAAGAAATCAATGCTCATGATGAATGGATGCGTCTTTTTGTCTCGCGCATCAGTTTTTAATCTGCCTCTTTGCGAACGTTTCACAATTAATCTAAATTTAAATTTTGATTTATTATAAGTTAAGTAATGTTAATCGATGTAAATATCGATAGGAATGTGATGTATCGATATATGGATCAACATTCGATACCCCAATCAAAGGTCAATTAATTGATAAAATAAATAATGAATAAATTATAATTGTACGTTTTACAACAATCATGAGGCAAAAATAATAACAAAAATAGAAGGAGATTATCTGAAAAATGTGTTTTCTTTGCCATTTTTATCCGCTCTTGAAATCGTTGAAATTAATCGCTATTAAGATTTTCACCCGAGTCGATTAACACTGGCTTGAATAAATCCTTCATAAATCATAAATCGACTTTGAACAAAGTGCGATCTATCGATTATAAGGATTATATTTAATAGAAATTTTCGTTTGCGTATTTATCATCATTGACAATGACCGAGTACTTTCGAATATGCTGGGCGTGAGGCCAGTATCATCTAATTGAAATATTCAAGTCGGAGAAATTTGCAAGCTTGTATCAATTATTTTTGAATTAAAAAAATCACCAACGCAAAAATTTTTTATATTAAAAAAAAACATAAAAACGAAACTCTTCTACGATTTTTATTTTCTTTCACATCTTTGTTTAATTTCTTTTATGATATAGGAAAACCTAAATTGTATAATATCTATTTGAATAAACATGAACCTCTGAAACAAAATCGAACTTTATTTTTTTCAGATTTTTTTTTAACTTAAAATGTTTAAAGACAAAAAATCTACAAGTCTAATTAAAATTGTATAAATAACTGGATATCTTATATTAATTCGTGAAAAAAAAATAAAAAATTTTAAACAAAACCGAATCTTAAAAATAAAATCAATCAGACAAAATCCAGTTTAAAAGCAAGTGCAAATTAGTAATCGTTATTAAAAATTTTTCAACTACGTATCCAGATAACAATCAATTGCACAACAAGAATGGTAGAAAAAAACTTGCATCTGCGAAGTACACTAATCAATTTCGTATAATCAGTTCGTACTAACATCCTATTCATAGTAAAGTACAGTTATAACTATTAAGAATTGAATTTTAAACGCATTCCTGCATTAATTGCAAAATCGTGGAAACATGTATAAATGGTAGGAAAGATTCACTTTTAAGAGAAATTTATTTCTTCCCCCCAATATTAATGATTTAGTTTGAGTTAATCGTTATTTATCTAGTACGATTTTAATTTGGACTTAAATTTGGATTCGAATTAATTATTAACGTTTTACGTTATATTTTTATATTTATGATGATGTGACTGAAATAAAAAATTTATATTTTTTTTAATCATAGTAAATAAATATATAAATATTATTATTAATTTATTAATATTAAAATAATTATAAGTTGACTGATCAGAAACTTATTTAAAAATTATAAATCCCACGAGGACAAACAAAAAGTCAATTGAAATGTATATGAATTTTTCAAGTGTTTGAAATATATTCGTACAAATAAAAATATGTTAATTATATTTCAAATATAATTATATATAAATATTTGTCTATTTGAGAAGTAATTCTGAACTCAAATATTAAAAATTTCAATATAGTTAATAGCATTAATATTGATAATTGCAAAAATCATTCTCATCATTAATTATTCATGGATTAAAATGATCATGAAATATCTAAATCTTTAAACTATAATAATTATTATATATATACATATAATTATTAATTGAAAAAAAACACACTATCATTATGACAATAAATTAAATTCTAACGATTGAAAACAACAAACAATTTTGAATTATAATTTCCATCAAGTTTATGTCAACAGAAATAAAAATATCAAATAAGCAAAGCAGATAAGTAAAATTAAAGAAGAGAATTTTATAAAAGAAATTAAAAGAAAATAAAAGAAACACAAAAACATTCAAAAATACAAACAAAAATATCAAAAATCACACAAAGTATGTATATATAAAAATAGAAACAAACTAATCAAACTCATTGAATAAATTAAACTACTAAATACTAATTAACAATAGCAAATGAAAACAAAAATGGAATAAAAACGTAAACAAAAAGTAGCGCACGAATGTGTAAAACAAAATTGAAAATAACATCAGAATAATGAATAACGAAAATGCGAAAAACTGGCATGAAAATGTAATGTAAAAAAAAGGAGGTATGAATGTGATTAACGACAACACCTCTCGGTTAAGCGGCATTGGGTATCGACCTGCACACGATTCCCGCGCTCGCCGAGAGCTCGGCTGATCTAAGAGACTAAGGTTATGGTTCTAGGAGTGCATTAACCCTCGAGAGCATACTAAGTATAGAGCGCGAGCGCACGGAGGCCACGTTGTTCGTTAGGCCTGGCGATCTCGCTCGGAGACAACCGCGCGATGGCAAAGAGAGTAAGAGGAAGGAGAAAGAGGAAGAGAAAGAGGCGGCCGCGGGACTTTCTCTCGGCAGCGAAAGTGAGAGGGCCCTGGCCGCCGCCTCCTTCCGCGGCTTTCACCGATCTTCGACAGACGACGATGCACTTTTGCGATTTGCACTTCGCCCGCGGTGCGGAGCGGAAAGAGAAAAAAATCCCGGGAGGAAAAAAAACCCGCTGGCTAAAAAGTGGAGGAATTTGTCAACCTGTCGGATAAAAGTCGAGTAGAAAACCGGCGGGATGAATAATCGCCCTGGTTGCGAAAAAATATTTTTTTTTTTTCTGTCCCGGACACTGAACTACATTCGTTTTTGCTCCTCTTCAATTCGACCCGCTTTGGAGTACATGTTTGCGTTAATGCAGTTTGAATATTGATTATTCGCGGATGAAAAAAAAAGAGAAGGAATTATTAAAATTGATAAATAAATAATTAACTGAATTAACATGAGGAAGTTGCGCAATCTACTGCGTTTTGAAATAATTCAAAAAGTTCTTACGAGGCGAGTATTTTCGAGTTTATTTTAGAAATTAATTACCAAGTTGCACCGCAATGAAAAGTTCGTCTAAACCTTATGCAATTTTGGAAAATTTTGCTTCGCAGTGATTCCTGAGTTTTTGCAAGTCACGCTTCTCCCCATCGAATTGTGATGAATGTCGTGGTAGCAATATTTTGACTGGTTTCTGCCGACGGTGTCACGAGATTACAAACAACCTACAAAAAATTTAATTGTTTAATTGGTAATTAATGACAAAAAAGGCTAACAAATTAGCGGGATTTTAATAGTTGTAATCACGAGAGAGGTAATAATAGAGTTCGAGGCATTATGATTAATTCCGAATTGAATTTGCATTCCTTTTTCTTGATTCCACACAGCTGTTAAGCTACGTACGATAATTTTACCAGGGCCGACAAACGAGCGCCTTGATGCAACACAGTGACGAGATCTCAGAGAGTCGAGGTCGACGCGCGATCTTACACACGCTTCCTCAATATCAACTTTATCTGTTAACAACAATTTGTTTCATTCAATTTATTATATCCTTCACTTCATTATTTTCATTCTAATATTTTGTTACCAAATATGAATTTCAATTTCTCAAAAAATACCTCAATTTTTCACTCAGTTCAGTTTCAACAAAATTATACAAAAAAGTATTGAAAATAATATTCAATATCATTACTATTTTTGAATTTCAAAAAAAAAAAATGTTCTATTTGCTCGTTAAAAATTAATGATCACAAATGAAAAAATATGTCTGCGTTGTTTTCACAATAAAATGTCAATTAAATGTTTACAAATCGGGGGCGATTTCAGATAAACCATCTGCCAAAACAATAAAACGCAAATGTCAGCAGGTCAGAAGCTTTTGAAATACGTCTGAAAATCGAGTTTACAAATTCGCTCGGTTTCGTAAATCACTCGACATTGTTCATTGAATCACTTTATAAAGTTGAGGTCAGGACAATGTTAACATTGAATTGACAAAATGGCTCTAATAGTTGCAGCAGATTCGAATCTTTGGCTCGGCTTCAACTTGAGAAAGTTGACGAACGCGCGCGCTTCAAATTAGAACTCGCCTCTCGCGACACCTCGCGTACAACCGGAAGTCCACGCGGGATCGATTCATTTTCAAGCGCTGTGATCTAGTTGTTGATTGGATGAAAAGGAAAATGATGATCGGTATCAGAGAAAGCCCTAACTTTACCATAAAATAAATTTGCGATCGTATCAAACTTTAGCACGAATAAATACATTTCAACATAAAAGCCACAAACAACCTCTTCTGTACCTTTGCAAAAATTTATACATGACACCATATCGAGAAAGTATTTTGTACATAGTTCTTTATATGGAACCATATGTTGAACCCTATATAGAACTATACATGTTTGTATAAGATGTATAGTATTTATGATACGTATTTTTGCAAACAAAATATATCTGGCATCATATTTGTAACGTATTTTATATGGTTCCATATATGGGACCATGTATTAAGTCATATATAGAACACATATTGGGATATACATCACATCATATATTAAATAATATTCAAGACCTTCATTTTGGAATTTAAAAAGTTAATTAAATCTTATATAAAACTATATAAAATTATATATAGAGCCATAGGTACTTTTGTTTTGCTTGATTACTTTATTAAATAATGAAAGTTTAAATAATGCTGTTAAGTTTGAGACGAGGGAAATTGAAGGAAGATTAATAAAAGAAGTTGAAATTAAATCAGAGTTGTTGGTCTTAATGTACCATAACGAAATTTCTCTTCTGCGAACGTAACAGCATTAAAGCGGTTGAATTCACGATCCGGATCGTCGGCCAAAGTCAACTGAAACTAACGCCTGTTCCGGGACGTTGTCGATCGTTTTCTTTATTTCTTATCAAAGTGAATCCAACAGCGTCACGTGCGTCTTCGCGCGACGTTCAAAATAACCGTTCAAACGTCCCTGACGAGGTGGCGAATATTGCGGTGCCGTGAATAGACACTTCCTACTTCTACCCATCCCAAACTCTGCGCCACTTTTTTTCTTTCTTTTTATAGAGAAACAATTTCTTATCAACTGTGTTGGTTCATTAAATGTTGCTTAACTTTTCATTTTATTTATTTCATTTTTTTTTTTTTTTGTAATCAAGAATGTTTTTTTTTTCATTTCACTTTTGTTTGAGATTGTTATTTTCTTTTCTCTTCTTCTTCAGTCCCGTTATTGTTGTTTAGTCACTGATGCATTTTTAATCACGATTAAGTCATGAACTAATCATAAATTATCATCAGCTTTTCCTCAATTTTTTCCATCTTGACTTTCAATTATACTTTCCACATTCTTTGATATGCAGAAAAGTTGCAGTCTTGACTCATGTGGGGCCTTCGGGTTCCAGAAGGGAACCTTGGCTCGAGCCCCGGGCAAGGCGAAGTGCGTATCCTTCGTTTTTCACTTAACCCTCGTGATGAAAAATCACAAAATCAAATCCGTCATAGACTGCGTTAATTGATTGACGACGATTTATGGATTTTGATCCCACCGTAGTGTCTGATTATCATTTTTCGCACAAATGGAAGAAACATTTTTTCCAACTTTTAAAATTTTGGTCAAATTTTAAATATGAATTCAAAATTTAATTTTTTCATTATTTTTCAATTTTTCAAATCGTTTATAATTTACTATGTTTAACGAATTCAAGTACGTTTTTACTTTTGAATATTCAAACAAGAAGTGTTTGAAAAAAAAAAAATTAATTTTGTTATTTGGAATTTCATATCATTTTTAATTTATTTGTCGAATACAAATATTTATTTATTTATTTTCCATGCAGGCAGTATTTTGAATTGACCTTTTTAGTTTCAGGTGATACACTTTTATATATGCAGTTGGATCAAGACTCGTGCCCTTATTGTTATTTGCAATTTCGACTCTGTTGAAAAACGAAAGCTGACGTGTGTATAAAAAGGTACTCGCGAGGTCTCCCGTACATTATTCGTTATTAATCTTCGGCATTTCCCGCGGATCTAGATCTTGCTCCACTTCCACGAGAAAGAAAAAAATCCAAGCACACCTGAGTAGGTCTAGGTCCAGTAGCGATCGTTAAACTCTACCCGTAAGGCACAGGGGGCTTATAAATATCAATTGCGAATCTTCTTGCTACCAAGAGATTTCTCTCAATTGTCTATTAATTTTTTACATTTTTATCTGTCAACAATTTTCACTCAACAAATTCCCATCAATATTAACTTTTTGCATAATTTTTTAAATAGTTTTTCACACTAACAAATTTGTGTTTTTAAATTTTATTGCAATACAAAATAAAAACTTTTTGATTCCTTTGTTTTTATATTATATTATATTATTATTATTATTATTATTATTATTATTATTTATTTTATAAATTGTAATAAAACATTCATTTTGTTACATGTTTCGGCATTTATTTGTATTTGTGATTTGCCTTGTAAATTTTCTATTATTTTTGCAACAAGTTTTCACAATAACAAAATTTTGAATTTATTATTCATACAAATAGAAAAAAAATGTTTTTTTTTGTTTTTCATAAATTCTGAATAATATTTTCTTCATCTAAATATCAAATTCAGTTTGTTATATATATTTTCGTTTGAATTTTTTTCATGCTCAAGTTTTACCTTGTAAATAATTTATATATCGATGAGTGCATTGAAAACCGAAAGATAAACAGCGAGTTGAATGATATGGATTAAATATTGAATTTGGCCGAGCGCGGGTTTGCGTGCGCGGAGTAAATTACGTCGAAAAGAATACGTAGCATTGGTGCAGCGGCCTTCCACTAGCCTTCCACTGTTGCGCGGCGTGTGACGCCGTTCGTGCAGCCGCTCGAACGTCGCGTGCTGCTCTTTTTGTCGGCCTGTCCGGAAGCCCGCAGAAGTGGGCGCTCAAAATTGGCCAAAAATCAGCCTTATAATAGCACCCCAATTGGCTATTTCCTTTTACATTAGAATAGTATAATGAAGTGAGATCTTAGGAAATGGAGCATTACCGACTCCCGAAATTGCACTTGTCTTGATGTCTTGATTTCAGCCCGAACAATGTGCACGGATAACATTTGTTGATTTTAAGGAAACATATGCCAACCTTTTCTTCTGCACTGAAACATTCAAACCAAGTTAAATTTGAGATTTTTTTTTAAATCGTTTCATAAAATTGTTCCATACCCAAACAAAATAATCATATATATATATTATCATATATGAAATTTATTTCATATACGATAACACATAATTCTTTTCACTTGAGAAGGAAATAAAAAAATAAATTATACTCAACAACAAATTTTATAACAATAGAAAGAATGTTATCAAAACAGAACCGATTCGCTCAGCAAAATTGCCTTTCCTGTTACCGAATCTGTTGCAAGTTTAAATGTTTCCATCATAAAAAGAAAGAAAATAAATAATTCGCTCACATGTTTAGTCAACAGAGAGAAAAATTGAGAAACCAAAAACAAATCGTTCAATCGACCAATTCTTTCGTTCAGAAAAACGAACTAAAAAAGTGCACATGATACCAATCGGTAAAACATTTGAGTAAAGAAAGTTGGTGTGGAGAGTGAAAAAAAGTCTGAGGATTGGTCGTAAAAAGAGAATGAGAAAAAAGAACCTCATTGTGCAGATGAAAAGGGGGGGGGGTATTGCAAAACGCAATCGGATTTACATACGTACGTGTATATTCGACGATTAACATACACATCGGTTCCTAAATATGGCCGATCGCAGACACACCGAAATCTGGTGACCTTGCGGTGCTATTGAATGCTTTCACACGGCCTTTTCGACTGGCTCCAAATGTGGGTCATATTCGCGTTGACGCAACTTGCCCTTAGATATAGTGGCCCTGAAAATTTTATTGCCCGTTTTTTTATCTAGCCCGAAGTTGTGAATTTGGAAACAAAAATTATACAACCCGGTTGCTTCAGTACTTCAGTCGTTATCAGCTAAACTGAAAAGACTAAATTTGCAAGAACTTGAATGAAAAAAGTGTTCATTCAGAATCAAAAATATTTCAATTTTTAACGTCCCTTGAAATTTAGTTTTTTTCAGTTTCAAATTTTAGTAAAAAAGTTTGTAGTTTTAAGTTTTTATATATTTCATCTCGCTATATATGATTACATGCAACTTATATGGATCCATATATATGGTCCCATGCATGACACCATTTGAGGAGTTATATAACTTTATATACGGCAACTTATATAATAAAGTAACTATATAAAAATAATTATATATAACCATACATGATGCTAGGTGATTTATATATCGAATCATATGACATATTTTTTGTATTACTTCATGTCTAGTAACTTATATATAAAAAATTAAAAGTTTGAACAAATCGAATATGGAAGATTTGACCTTTTATATATAGCTGTGTACAAGACATATATGAAAGTGTCTACAATGTTGACGTATATTTAAAAATGGTATCATCTTTTATAAATGTTGCTATATCTGGAATAAAATTTGAATTGACTTAATAAAATAAAGGAGAAGAAATTGTATATAAAATAAAAACAACACGGCGAAATTACCATTTTAAATTTGAGTCATTGGTTTTGAAATTTTGTGCAATAAATTTAGCAGGCCGGGGAATAAACATCGAAGCTTATCAGCCTAATCGAATCTCGTAAAGGTAATATGATTCAGTCGAATCTGGTTAATTGGTTTTCCGTCGCTAATTAAAACGTAGTTACAGAAATTAGCGCCGGGATATCGAGGATGCGTCGAATTAATTTAACGTGAAATTTAGAGCGGAGGGGACCAGGGAGTGAAGGTCCCGTCCCAATTCAGCGACGAAGATTCAACTGGATCACAAGAGGATAGGTCACACTTAGACCGGCTCGCTGCATTTTTAAGGCCATTTACTTTTACCGATCTCAAGGATTGCAAATCCTTTCAACCAAATTCATTTTTGTTATTTTTATGCAAAATCCAATTTTAGATTATTTTTATAAAGAAAATTAATTTTTTCCTTCAGTTTGATTTTAATATCTTATCAATCATTTCAATTTTTATTTATTTTCTGATTTTTAATTCAATTTTTTTCTAGACTGATTAGCAATTTACGAAATTGAGAGAAAAAAAAACAAAATTATTCAAACCAAGTTGCGTACTTATTATTTCTAAGTTGGAGCTAAGAAAATTGTGCAGATTTCAAGGGAAAAGCAGTTTCATCCATTATATTTGGTATTGAAATTTTTGTATCAGAGCGATTTGCATTGCGATAGGAAGAAAAGAGCGGGATTGCGAAAATAAAAAGTTGCTTTATCATCTGAAACCTCGAGATAATGTTTATATCAATGCCCTTACTTTTTTTTAATATTGACTCACAAGAGTGAAATGCACGCTATTCCAAGGCCCGATGCAATCCGATTGTTCAGGAAAAAGACTTCGAAAAATAGAAATTATGACTCGTCTCCAAATGAAAAAAATCAGTTCTGTGAAATTTTCGATTTTGAAATCGATTTATCTCAGCTGATCTCTCAGCAATAAATAACATTCAAAAAGCATTCTTAGACATTTTCTTCTTTCAAGATATACGTTATTAAAAAAAAACATATCTTCCAGGATGATATATCAAATTACAAATAATAAACAAATTATATTTTTAAATAATTCATCCCGCTAAAAAAATCATCTAAATTTATTTGAATGTTTTTTTTTTATATAAAATACATGATTTTAAAAGGAAAAATTGGAAAAAATCTTTGTATTTTCAAAAAACAAAAAAAAACTTTGGAATGAAAAGAAATTTTTTTTTTTTTTTATTTTTATTTTTTTAATTTTTGGCCCTCAACGAAGGTCGTTTGAAAACAATGAACATTTGCTGCTGCGCGAAACTCGTAACTGCATTAGCGAGCAAAAAGTACGAACGAAGATAGCGCGGCGCAAGCGAGACAGCCGGCGGGCCGAAGGTTGGCGCTGAAAATACGCATAAAATATAGTTCCGTCTTATTTGTGCTCGCGTTTACGACGCGCATGTATACAAGCCGTTTATTCGCACGCATTCGAGATGCAAACCTTGTCTCACTGTCAAGACTCAGTCAGTGCCACTGCTCGTATTCCTAGCAATGATATAATAGCGCGTAAGAATTATCTCGCTTCATCGGTGGGCATGCAAACAACCGCGGCACGTTGCCTTTTGTTGATCGCTATTTCGGATCGTTGCAAAACATTTTTCATTACGACGTTTCAATTCGCTGGACCGCAATTCGAGCTTGACGATCTCAATTGTGCATTTTGTGCACCAATGCTTCACTATTAGAATTTCCACAGATTTTCAAGTTTTCATCAAAATTCGATTCAAGAAAAACCAATTCGTCTTACTTCATTTTTTCCCTCATTTTTTTAAATGATTTTTTTTGTTTATTTGTTTGTTTGTTTGTTTTTTTTTTCATTAAAAATTTATTATTTATGACAAAATTTTGATTGTGCTATTAATAATAAGGTATATTTTGACTTTGAAGTTTATGAATGATGAAGAAAATTGTGAATGATTAAGAATAATATATGCAGACTGGAAAAATATTTTCATTGATCTGATTTAGTTGCGAAATGATTGAACTTCCCGGTTGGGAATTCAGCTTCACGACCATTCAGTTCTCGTGGTATTGGACCTTGAGGCCTAGTTCATATACCCCACACGTGCTGATGCGAAAACTGTAAAACGACAAAAATACTTTGGAATCGTCAAATTTGCGCGAGTATAGCGCCGGTGCTATAAATAAAACCGCGGCCCGTTACACCACTCACGCCCCGACAACAAATTGTGTAATGATGTAATATTTACACCCGTTTCAATTCGAAATCTTCCTCGTGATTCTTTCGAGGGCAAACTCAAAAAAGAAAACAAATCAAAAATAACTTTACCAATAAATAATTGAACCTCAGAAATAACAAATGAACTCAAGTTCGACCACTTTTTTTTTTTAATTTCGTTTCAACGTTCAATTTTTAACTCTCATCCTTTTATTATTGAATCAATTTTACATTGAAATTATAATTAATCAATTTTTCTCCTCATACAATTTTCAGATTCTTTTTACCGAATCAATTTATCATTTTGATTTATTTAACAAAAAGAAATAATTACAAATTGATTTCTCCAATTACAATTTCATTTAATTTCAGTTTTGAATTTCTCCCTCGAACAAACTCAGGTCGAAAAATACAAGTTTGATCGCAGTACAAACGACAAAATTTTCCGAACCATCTCGTTCACAACTTTTCGAACGTTTTGCTGTTTGCGCTGCCCGAAAAGATTGCGCCATAAAGTTTGCTGTTAACGAGCAGAGGTTTTGTCTCCGGCACGTCATTTTGCTGAGACTTTGCAAAGTGGAAATGGTTCAGTGAACGATGATATATTCCCATTGTTTCCAAGAAAACCCCAAGCAAACGTCGTGATACGTGACACGCGCAGTGATTTGTACAGCCGCTGAAGATAGTCTGATTGATAGTCTGAAACCTACACTCTTTTGCACTATATATGGTATCATATATGGTTTTATATATACGACCATACAAGATTTTATATGGTTCTATAGAAGAGATCATTTACGATTTACATAGTCCATACCATACTTTGTATATAGTCCATAAATTTCTTATAAAAATCCATATATAGGTTCATATATGGTTTCATATATGAGCTCATATATTGGTTTTTACGATACATACATGTTTCAGTTCGTATACGTAGTGTTTATCTCTCGGCCATGAAATATATGAGTCTCTAATACAGACCTATATATAAAGTCGTATATGCAGCCATATATAAATATCTACGACAAAGTTTAATTTAAGAGTATACGTGCGAACTGAATTTTCGATTAAACCGAATCAAATGGAAAGCACAAAAGGCTGGCAGTGGTCCACAAAAACTGTATTTGCCGAAGCGAGAGAAGCGGCGCGAGCCAAAATTGCGCGAGGCCCTTACCTCCTGTTTAATCCGAGGGTGGACGGCACCCGCGCTCTCACTTAGCGATCGGTCACTTCGCGTTCATCTGCGCGCAGCGGTTAGGTCGAAATCCCCAGGAAGAGCAGAATGTTTTGGTCACGGGCCGGGGTTACGTCACCACGCGAAACACAAAACAAAACTTGCAGCAGCACCACCAAGCACCAAAATACAATACCAACTGGCCACTACTCGGGCGGGGAACCCCCGCGGTTCGCAGTCCAAAAAAATGATCACGACTCGGGGGAATCCCCGAGGTTTGACAAAAAAAATTTCCCGCGCGCCGTTAGACGGGCCGAACTTGTTGTCGGGTTTTTTTTTTTTTTTTTAGCGTGGGAGACGTGGAAAAATGTAAAAACCAAAGTAAAACGAGGCGGGAAATTCGAATCGGCGAGATCCGATTGCGCGGCGACGTTTCTTGGCTGGCGCGTTGCGAACACTAAGCGGACCAGACGAGACGAGGTTTGCCTAGGCTAGCCGCGCTAAACGCCACTATCCTAGGTTAGACATTCGCGACAAGCCGCCTCTCTCTCGCGATCTATCGCCGTCTCTGTTGCGCGCGCAACGCCGGGCATGCGCCCTCTCTCTCGCGCTCTTTCAATCGCGCCCCTCCCCCGGCGCGAAGTCTCACTCTCGCGCGGCTTGTTGTGTGTGCGTCCTTGTCTAACACGTGCTGCTCGCTCGCGTCCGTACGTGTATATAGTCGCTCGCAACGTGTGGATTCGGTGCCCGGAGTGGGTGGAAGCGGCGGACCAGGGGACGGGGGACCGCTAAGGCCATAGCCACGGCCACCGAGTCGCTAACAGCCGCGCACGTACACGACAGCGCGTGCACGCACACCCTGCTCTACACGCGTGTCCGTACACATCTCTTGCTTATGTGTGATTTTTCATACCTTCCTTTTTTTCATCATTAATTAATTAATTTTAATCAATCCTTTTTTTACTATTCGATTCAACCGTTTGTTATTCAAAACAATATGGGCTTTGATTTCATTTCAATCAATCAAAATTTCAGTTTTTCAGCTTGCCAAGAAAAAGTTAATCCTTTTAATCAAGGAGACTAACTACTAATTGGTTATAGTAATTGTCCTACAGAATAAAAAGATGATGTAATATATATGTGAATCTTACATTTTTTTGGGGTTCAATTGTTATAAACAAATATATACGACCATCGATAACTGTAATAAATATAATTATTGTGAAGTTTTTGATTTTTATTCTATTGATGGAAAATTTTTGTATGGGAATTGGAATTTTTGAAATGATAAGATATCTTTCGTCTGTATTCATGGTTTTTAATAAAAAAAAAAAGACCAAAACGAGAGTCGCGGAAAAACGTATAATAATGGCCCAGGAAAAGCCGCAAATTAATCATATATGGAAAAAGAAGCGCTTTTTATTTCATTCCAACGTGAGTTATTAATTAATTGAAAGCCGTTCCATGGCGGAAATTGGCCGGTGTAAAATGAAATGTTCGTTTACGAAGTATGCATTATGGATCGTTCGTTTAGATTTAGACCAGCGATGCATAGGTGCAATAACTTTCATTGATCTTAGATTGTACTTTTAAGTTTCTGATATAATAACCGCTCCGTGCTTTAACAAATGTAATAATTAATTTCGCCATGTTTGAATTGGCTCTTGATCTTGATCAACGCTCTTAAACGAAATTTCTTTTGATCCGTAACTCAATTATTAATCATGTTCTTGAAATTAGTCTTCGAAACATTTTTCATCTTGTCCAGCTGTTAGTTACCATTTAGAAATCGAAATTTTAACATTCATATTTGTTATTTGCAAATTAAAGTTACAAACTTTTCAAATCAAACATTAAAATATTCAATTAACAACTTTTCAATTTTCAATCAAATTGGAAAACAAAATTCATTTATCTTGTTATTATTTTGAATAGTTTGGTAAATTTAAATAATCAACTTTTTCAAATCAACAACTTTTGTTTTAATAAAATCGAACCTTTTTGTAATCATTTTGTTCCTTTTTTTTACTGTGCAAAGGATGTGTTAGAAAATTAAAATGAAATGAAATGAAATGAGTTGAAAGGTATTTGAAGGGGGAAAAAATTTGATTTTAACTGCGATTGAACTACGATTATAACAGCGTATGGTTTTCCCATTTAAACCCTTTCAAGACTAATAGCTATTTTTAAGATCAAATTCAAGTAATCTCCGCGGACGTGTGAATGAGTAATTACAGGGACTCTTCCAGGACTCATTACGTCAAGTACCAAGCCGATGTATAATTTCAGCGCCATTACAGAAAATATCACAACTATTAAAAGGCGATTACCAAACATCTTTAAGAATATCGACAGGGTTGAAATCGTGCTACCGCGCTCATAATATCTAATTACTATTCCAATTTAAAAAAAAATTTTTCAAACCACCTCAACATTTTGACCGCGTTGTGTCAAAATTGACTACACATTATCGATGAACGTATTTTTCCCGATTTCGTAATTTTTTTTTTTTTTAATTTTAATTTTTCATCGTAGAAGTAATTTTTGTTCCATAAGATAGACAGGCCAAGGATACAAATTATATAAATATCTTTCGACAAAATAGTACAAAGTGATTGAACGGAATTTGTTTTACTTTTTCAATATTGAGAAGCGTATTATTTTGATCAGCCCGAAAATATTTATCACGAAACGTTGCAATGAAAAAGCAATTTGTTTGCAAGTTGCAGCAAATCCGAAAGCACACACTTTTAATCAAGATAACGATTAAAAGTCGCAGATTGCACTATCAGCGTAGAGCACTGCAAAATGGAAGGGGCAGCAAAACGAAAACAAATGAACAACGACCTCGGTGCAAAACTAATCAAACACTAACCGGACTTTTTGACCAGTCAAAATCGGTATTGGCGGAGAGAAGAAAAAAAAAGTATATCGAATTCTCATTCAGGGCCAATCCATCAAGGTTGGCTCGGCCGAAGTTGTCGATTAAACGGCTGGAAACGTTGCGTTATTATATTTCAACCAACATTCATAACTGCGATTGTTTACGGTTTGGTAACTTTTCTTATTTTGCATTTGCAAAGACGGACGATGCAATTTTTGAGATCACCAAGATTGCAAAACAAAAACCCCGCCAACAAATAACACGAAGAAAACAAAATTCATTCATTTTTTTTTTTTCAAAACAAATTTTTGTTTTCAAACGAAATGAAATGTTGTAAGTTTTCAAAATTGCAGTGTGTCGAGGATTGCACAAAAAATTCAAAACAAAATACAAACAGACAAAAAAAATGTCACGTTAAGAAATCAGTTTGAGAACGAAATTTGGTGTTTTGTTATTTGGATTTTGCAAGTTGGTTGTGATTAAAATGTTGAAGTGAAAAAGTTAGGTGAAAAGTTGAGTGAGAATTCGAAGCCCCATTGAGGTTCTGTTGCATGAATGACGAAAAATGAAGCGGCAGTCAAGTTCGACTGTCGTGTCCTTCGCCTAGTATTTTCATCCTCCGCGATAACTGAAACGCGACTGTGGAAAAAAAAGTGCTCCGAGTGCGACTGTGACCCTCGCACGCAGAACCTTATGCTCCATTCATGGACGGGAACTTTGGTAACCCGCTCGTGCGGCGCGTGCACGCACGACCTTTACGCGCACACGCACCGCGTTTGTGTAAGTGCAAACGCGATGTTTGAACTTCTCGCTCCAGGAATGTGAGATTTTTCCGCTTCGCGAGTGCGGCTGATTTAATTTTGTTATTCAAATTATAATTTCAAAAGAAAACGCAAGTAATGAGATGAAAAACGTTACGACAAAGAGAGAGAGAGAAAAAAAAACAAACGCGCGCAGTACCTGTCGAAAGACAAAAAAAATCTTGTTCATCTTATTAAATTATATTTTTAAATACCTGGATATGAATATGCAAATTTGAAGATTTTCCATTAGTACGGATTTTAATTTATTAATTTAATTAAAAGTTGGTTCATTAGTTGGAGAAGAAAAAAAACAAGATTGGAAAAGTGTTGGAGAACTTTCACATTTATAAAATTAGATTAAAGAATACAGAGGTAAATGAAATTATTTTCAAAATTCAATCGGAACAGCCAGAGAGATGGAAATTTGATGCAGAAAAGAGTTGAAACTAAAAAAAAAAGTTTTTCAGTCTGTGGCAAAAACGTAGGTGGAAAAGTATTGTAGAACTTTCTTTTTTGTATAAATTGAAACCAAATTTTCATTCAAAAATTAATTTAAAATAATAAAAGGTAAAAGTGATTGAAGTTAACTTTTCAAAATTTGAAAAATAAAAGTAATTCAAATTTAACATTAAACATTTCATTTTAAAAATTTGTAAAATTTTTTTAAACCGTTTCATTTTTTGTTTTTACAATAAAAATGATCGGCAATTTTATTTCCATGTTGGGTTGAAATAATCCATCCGTCCTTGTAATGTTAAAAATGTGAGTTCAAGAAAACAAACAAACGTTAACAAAAAAAGAATGGAAACAAACTTCGAATTTGAAAAATTCGACGACAAGCCAATTACCCTTGAGTTTGAGAAAAGTCGAATCAAATTTGACGGAGTACAATAAATCATAATAAAAGCATCGCAATTATATTACGCAATAATGATACCACGCGTTCGCGATAAGACGATAATAGGCGAACTAATGTCGCACGCCAGATGCGAACTTGACGTTTTGATGGTACGTTTGGAAGCAGAGCGGAAGTGTCGAGGATAGCTCGCGATGCGTGCAGTTTCGCGTCGGGAAACTCTGCGGACAAGGCGTTCATTGGCCAGACTGATGGTTACGCCGCTTTTAAAAAGGACTTGCACTTTCGTTAGAAAGTCGCGGATCGGCCGTCACCCATGGCAGCCTACGAATCGGATCAAAGACGCTGATACGCTACCTTGTACAAACACATGTTCAAATTCAAATCTTATCTCAGCCCAAACATTTTTCGTTACGTGTTTATTAGTTGGATTTTGCTAGCTAAATTGCAGTGCTAATTAATCGGTTAATCAACGAAATTCCAGATAATTAGAAACTCAAATTGAATTATTATAGACAAGACGATTAAAACAAAATTAATCGACAACATTTTTGTTTCTTTCTTTCTTTTCTTTTTTTTTTTTTTTTTTTTTCGATGATGTAAAAGTTCGTCGTCACACGTCTCTTATGACACGACCAGATGAACAAGGTGGTCCACTGGACCAAGCTTGACCTTGGTCAGAGAACACGCCTAATATTCGAACGGCTGCAATCAAGGTCGCGATAACGCCCTCCAACCGTGACACAATCACGGGGTAGGGGAACTCGACTAGAAATGAATGGAACCATCAACGAGACGAAATGAAAAAAAGGCAGAATTTTTGATAGCCTACGACGAGCCGCGCTTGATTTCAAACCACTTTCACTCGTCTATAAGATCTCCCAGTTTTTTCACCCAGGTTTGTCCTGAATAAAAATGAATAGTCAGAAATAGAAAAATTGCAATTTTTCAGAACTAATCTTAAATTCAGTTATAAATTGTCGGCGAATTTATTATGTATTCGAGTTTCACCCGTGTAATTTACACATCCACTTTGCTAAGTAAATAATTTTCAAGTGAAACCTGTCTCCTGTACCACTTAGGCCTTAATCGTCCAACGGCATATCGTTGCAATAAAACGAAAATGATAAATAAAATAAAAAATACGAGAAATAAAAAGAAGCAACAAAAACGGAAGAAAAAAGAAATAACAAAAATATAAAAGCTGGATGCATAATTGGTTGACAGGTACGTGCTTTTGTGTGAAAGCTGATTTACAAGTGTTGCGCGCGAGCTTGGAGGATATTGAGGTGTACATTATCAGGGAAATTAATTGCGATTAGTTTTAACTCTAATTACGTGAATTATGGAGCCGTGGCTGAGTTCACGAGAGGTTGATCCTCACATGGAACGTCAATTAGGGATGTGAGGGGGTACTTTTTTAATTCTGAAGCATTTTAACCCGCGGATGTAAGTAAAATCATGGGAACTGAGCCATGTGGATCGTAAATTTTGTTTCGAGATTATTTTATGCAACGGACAAGTTTCATGAAAGAAAAAGCAACAAAGTGAAAAAAATGGTCAAAGAATAATTGCAAAAGTTTTGGTTAATGGTTCAGTTGCCCAATTCGACTGACCCTGTCCCAGTAACCATGGACCATGAAACGCAAACTACACTGTAACGAATTAAAAAAAAAACGTCCACTTGACATTTGTCGATTACAATTTAGTTTTAATTCCACTAGAAAAATAGATCACAAAGCGATTGGTTCAAAGTTGAAAGTTCAGATGAAACCTGTTTGAACTGTCACAGCAATTTTAATTTTGAACAAACTTTTTAAATGTTTCATATTAATTTTTTTATATTAATTTTTTTTTATTTTTTCTGCTAACTACTTTTGAATGTTTCGGAGGTTCAGTAATATATCTAGTTCATAAAGGGGTTTTAATGGGATTGAAAAGTTTCCCGTTGCCAGAAGCGAAGGGCTTCTCGGTGAAAACTGTCGGTTGAAATCTTACCTCACTATACACTTCAGGAAATATGTTTTAATTCAAAGGGATTAAGCACTCGGCACTCGCAGCTTTTTTTCCTTCACTTAATTTTCCATGCGTCGAGAGATCCCACTCTGAAAAAAAATTTAATAATTTCAAATTAAAAAAGAAAATATAAGATGTTTTGAGAAATGGAAAATTTTTATAAAAAAACATTCCCACCGAGAAAAATATTTCCACTCGTTGAAAATGTTACAAACACTTTTGCAAAACTTTTATTATCAAAAGATGATATTACAATAATCATTTCGAAGTGTCAACATCGTTTTCAAATTGCTTTAAAAACAATAGAACTTGGCTCGAAATATATAAATGATATCAAATTTTGGATTTGAGACAAAAAAAAATGTACAAAACTTTTACTTTGCAAAAATATATTCACTTCGAGAATTAAGTTAACCTTCACTTTTCGGCCTGATTAACCGAACGAACTGGGTAACAGGTGTATGGGTCGAATTGTGGGCCACTGTCGGCCAGAGCGCCGCTCTCTGGGCCGAAAAATCGTCGCAGAGGATGATGACGCGGGGCCGTTGGCCAATATCGGGGCCAATGTTAACGGGCGATTTTTCAGTTGCCTAACATCTCTCTTTCTCATCTCTCATTTTAAACGGACTGCCGATCAGGCAAAATTTTGCTCGCAATTTTCGTCAGACGGCATTGATAACTTTGAATCTCGCCGCAGATATGTACGCGCAACAAAAACAATAAACAAACAAAATCATAACTATTGCCAACTAATAACCACCTCTTTTTTTTTCATTCGCAGCGAAAAATGAAAATCGAGTAACGGTAAGAGTATAATTAATCCCACAATCTAATCAGCACGTACATAATCAAGCGCGATTGTATCGAACAGTTTTTTTTTCATAAATTATAGATTTACAATTACAAAGAGACAATTTTTTAATTGAAAAACCTGTATATTCCATGATTATATAAACCTTTTTTTCACCAGACGAACAATGTATTTGCGTTGCAACCGAAAGGAAAAAAGAAATTTGAAAAACTCCATGTATGTTATATTTTCATATACATTTATACATAAATAAATATTTAAGTATTTATCCACGTATAAATATATCGAATATAATCAGAAATATATTTCGGCCCACGTAAAAAGTATTTGGATACATATATATGACAAGTACGTTGTTTCATATATGACACATATGGTTCCATATTGAGTACCATATATGAATTCACTTTTGGTTGCAAATATATGAAAGATAAGAAGAAGCATAAGATCCAATTACGGCCCATATATGTCATACACTCTTATATGCCATTTATGGGATGCTGATATTTTTAGTTGTGAGAAGTTTTAACGCCTTTCGTTGGAGCCCAACCGGACAGTTAATCATACCTGCATCAGTCATACTTTGACTGTCATCAAGATCGTGATGATACTAACGATTATCATGCGACTGAAAAACTAACAGTAAATAACTATACTTGCGATGCGCAGGGACGAAAAAAAATGTCATTATCGATACTCGCTTTCGATTTGCTTTTTTGCAATGCACGGCAATCCTTGAGTTGCGATTGGTTTTTGAAAAATTGACGTGCAAAGCAAATGTCGCACACCGACGAGTGTCGCGCGCTGCGCATATCAATCGCTCGCGTTTACGGCGAGTACCGTATTCCGCGCGCGTATACACGATGTCTGCGAAGACACGACCTTTCTTCCGAGGGAACTTGATTTTAATAAATAATGATTTATTGTCTATCGCAGATCGTATTTTGTATCGAAACCCAATCAGCAACTTTGCGATCGATCCTCGACGAATTTACCACTGTAAACAACTTTTTATATACAACAAAAATCAAGGCTGCTTTGTTTATCCATAAAAAAAGCTGTTTTACATTCCTCTTGGCTGAAGAGGATTTTGAGATTTGTTTTTTTTTTTGGTTGCAAAAAATAAGTAAAAGATTGTTGGAAAAATGTTGACACGAGATTCGAGGAGTGAACTTGTTGTTCGAGATGCGCCCGCACAATCGCTCGCGGTTACGTAATTAACGTATTATTTACTTCTGACTTAACGTTACCTTCGGCGCGAAAAACTTCGTCATTCATGCCGGGAATACGCAAGTCTCAAGAAGAGATAAGTGCGATTTGTATTTACATCGGTTTTGTTTTTCGCTGCAATGCAAATAATCATTAACAATCAGTTTCGGTCGGCTCTCGATGAGAAATGACTCATTTTCCGAATCATTTTGGCGGACACATTTTTCGTGCCCTTGAGAGCAAAGAGCGCAAAAATTTCCATTAATAACGATTATGTTGCTGTTGCAATAAGTTGATATAGCCAAGACAATGCAAGGGAGGGAAGAAAAGTTTGTTATCAAGATCTCGTGAAAAGTGATTGGCGAAATAAAACCTGAAATGATGCCCGTCATGAAAAATTTCTCCGTACGAAAAATATCTCGACAAAATTCGTTCTTTTATCCTGAAAAGCGATCTACGCTCGGGACAAATGCGGACGATTGTCCGACACGGCAAAGAGCCATTTTGACGCCCGCGATGAAAAATATCGCGCAGCTGATCTTGGAACGGTCGATTCGCAAAAATAGCATTCGGTCGTGAAGCGCGCGGTGCACTTTATAGCAATCGTTTCGTTTTATTTGATTGTTTCGGAGCCCCTTTCGAGATGGTTATCGCGACGGCTCATTCCGCAGCGCGCGACTCACTTTGCACGAGACAACGCGCGCGTTCGCTCTTAATGTCGTCCGTGCCTGGTGACCCGTGGTGCAAGCTAACCCACCGGAGAAAGTTGCCGAGACTTTCTCGCTGGTTCCGTGCACCGCGATGTAATCGCAATCGCTTAAATAGTCTTATACCTATACCTATATCGCACTGTATGCCCGCTGCCAGGGACGTATAACGAGCGACGCGCATCTTACAAAAATGGTATTCAAAAATCATGGATGAGTATGTCAGTCCAAGAAAAGTAGCCAACGTTCAAAAACGCCTCGCTGTGTTTGTCAATTTATGTTTACATCCCGTAAAGAGAAACTTTATTTTGTACTTCAAAATGTAAAAAGTCCAAATTGAAACCATAACAAAAAATTATATCTAATTGTATATGTTGTTTTAATGAAAGGATATGAAGATCAAGACCAATTTCCAATTATAAAACTTGTAGGAATTTTTAAAAAAAATCAGTAACTGAGAATTGAACTCGAGCTTTATACTTTCAAGACTAATATAAATTGTTTTTATTGTGGTAAAAGATGTAGATTTTTATGTGAAATATACAAATGATTTCAAGTTATTCTAAAGAATTTAGACAATAAAATTTATATTTAGAGACAACATATACAGAATCAAGTTTCATGAAAATACCTATCAAATTCTGGAATTGACATTTTTCTTAGCGTTTTAAATTCTCAGGTACTGATGTCAAAGATATAAAATCATTAAACGCGTGATACAGGTGTATACAAATAATATAATGAATAACCTTAAAAATAAGTTTTATCTGTCAATGATGCCGCACGTGTGCCATTGAATCGTGAATAAGGTTTCTGCGAAGAACAAATTCACACCTAGTTTCGATCTAGCCGAATAGGAAAATTATAAAAAAATAGTGATCGAAGATAGAATTTAATTATCAATTTTGATTTTGACTTATTTTGTAAAAACTTGAAATGCCCGAAGAAAAGTGAATTTGTATTGACACTTCGATCGAAGCATAGAGTAAGTTCGCCTATACTTTCTAGAAATAAAGACAGGTTCTCGGGAGAAAGTTGTACAAAAATTTCGTCAATTTTTGCACTTTGTCCATATTTTCTTCTAATGCCTTTAACACGACCAGCAATAGGATAATAACAAACGTTTTAAATGATCCTCACGTGATGCAAAGCTATTTACCGCTGATTATTGTGCAGTTTTCTAATTATAGAAAATGTAACCAGACGATAAAACATTCCTAATCAATTCGATCGAGTATCGCTAATCGAGTACATGTTTTTCGATAGTTATAAAGAATTGCTGAGATTTCCACTTTTCAAGGGTAAGGAAAAGTTGGCAAACAGACTGTTTTCTCATTGCTAAACATTCGCTAAGGCTATACCTTCAATTGCCGTCAGCGTCCGTGATTGATGACTGAATTATTGTTCGGTGGTTGCATTTTTTTTCAGGTGACTATAAACTTTTTGAACAGTAAAAGTTACGAAAGAGTAGTCAGGTCTATATCGGTATGGATATTAATTTATCACTTTCCTTTTAGCGCATAACGTGACAACGACGCTTATCCGAAGCAGAGAAAAATTTGGATTCAACCAAGTAGAGGAAAAAAATTTCTACTCGACTGAGATTGCAATCTGATTCGATATTTTTCAAGCTTTGCATGAACTGCGGGCGTGAAAGCTATCTCGAATCAGCAATTTGATAATCCCTAACAATATGTACATTGTTTCACGTGGAAAAGTAAGTTTTATTTCTATTTTAACGCCATTAGAAACAGTTAACAAATATATACAAACTTCATCATTGTTTTAATGAAAAAAGTTTCACGAATATCTTCTGCTAATTTGACCACATCAGCAAGATGAACAAGATACAGTGATTGTGGTTGTTTTTAAACACTCAATTTTGGGATATTGAATTTCAATGTTATTCTCGAACGAAGTATGTGGTGAAAATGAGATCAAGATTATAAAAACTTTCGGTTTCGCGAAACTTTAAATTTTCCACTACATTTTTAAATGTGTTCAGCCACAATTACAATACTTCAGTTATATTTTTATCATTCCAAAAACCATACTAAGATCAACATTCGAATATAAATACGAGAGCTATGTAATCATAAAAATTTCAAGATTACCACATATTATGTTAAGGTTTAAACCATCAGCCATTCACTTTTTTGTCAGTTTAGTTGGCGAAAATGTCGGTCGAGTATTCCCCTTTAACTCTCGTTTCGGGTGTTGGCGGCCAAAAATAGTACGCACTGGTTACCCAGACTGGGATCGAGCTTCAGAAGCTCTACGAGGCAGCCGTGCGTAAATTCGAAGTCGAATAATTAAGGCGGCGCACGCTGGACGACACGGACACCCGGTGTACCCAAGTCGCGTCGCTCGGCCGCTCACACGTGGGCCAATCGGCGCGCGCGAGCATTATAGCGCGCGCCCTGCAAGAATCGCCGGCTGCTGGTGCATTGACCGCAGTTGACCACACGTCATCAAATGAGTGACGTCACGGGTATACCACGCTATTCTACGTCACGTTTGGCCGAGTCCCTAGGAAGACGCTGCGCACGATTCGCGCGAGAATCCTTTCGATTTGGGTTCCCACTCGTGTCCTTACTCTGCGGAGACACTTTCCCGCCAAAACTAATCGGGAACCGTGCTAGTGATTTCAGCACATTATTTCAGATGACCATAATAAACTTCCCTAACAATTTCCAATTTTGTAACTAAAATATTTTACACTCCTGCTACTCCAAAAACAAAATCAATAAACAATTGTATCAGAATAAAAAAAAACAACATTAAACATCGAATAGAGGAAGAATTTGAACGAAATTCGACAGTATCGTTTTTTCATCTGAAGTCTGTTTTCTAATACAATTACAGAAATGTTTACTGAAGCATCTTTGGTGACGAACATCACCAGGATTAATTTAAGATTGTGACATCATAATCTGAAAATAAAGCGTGGGTAATTTGATTTCATGATTTTTGATCCAGTTGCCCTACATTAGAGAGAAGTCCAAAATAATCCAGTCCTGCGGACACCAAAAATTCATATAATTAATGTAAGAATATCGTTCTCTAAGAAAAGTTCTTAGATCTACTTCGCAGACACCACGAAATGTAAACACCCAATTAGCGTTGGCAAAATCTTCACGACTTCGAAGTAAACCTCGACCCCTAAAACAAATAGCAACCGTCATATTCAGCGAAAAAACTGTCCCTACTTGAATCATGTTAAGTGAATCCACAACCGTACATCATTGACTTAAGCACAAATTTTGCTCATATTTTAGCGTTAAACTCGAACGGCGGATTCAAATCCCCTTGATCAATGATAAACGCAGATTCACTTATACACGTGCACTTGACGTTTTTCATCAAATAAATGCTTTTATAAAAAATGCACAACAGCGCGTTCATTAAACTTCACTTTGCTCTTTATTGATCTTTATTTTAATAATGAGAACTGAATTATTGAAATCCAATCATGACTTCCGTTGTTCACCTCGTAACCGATCAAACACAAACACACTGACAAAATATCTAGTTTGTATCCAACTCCATTGTGAGGTTAAGAAAGTTGACTCGAATTATCAATATCTTTAGATATATGTTTTTACGATTAATTGTTGAGAACTATGATAGCCAAGAGTGGACATGTGAGTTGACTACGAGGCTATAAGTTATTGCTTGATTTCCATTGGTACCAACATAAAATTTTGAATTTTTTTGTAGGGACTCTCAGCAAACCATCATCGATTCTAGAAAATTGTGAATTTGATTATTCCTGTATGAAGTATCGGATAAATTTGATTTCGCTCCGATTCAACCAACTCAACGAAGGGATGAAATGAAGAGGTCGCTAGATGGTATAGTAAGTCCCGATCTATGCAAGAAGAGGCCCAGAAGATTGCAAACGTCGAAAGTTCTCCGCGTGATGCGATCTGTTATTACGGGCGGGACTTTCGAAATTTGTGCGTCTTGTTGCTGCCCTGCGGCTTACCGCCTGACATTAGGGAAGTCACAGATTTCAGATTATAATGTTTGCTCAACGATTGCCAAACGCGCGATTCTTAACCGATATTTATTCATTCCAATGTTAGCATTATGTAAACGAGTTGTATAAAATGCGGCGCCAGTGTGTTTTGGTTGGATCTTTAAATTATGCTTTGTTATAAACAATTCGCGGAATTCGCTTGCAAGCATCCACCGGGCACGTTCAAGGTCAATTTACGACATAAACAACCATTTTTCTCGGGCTTTTTATTTCGACTTCTAGGCGATAAAACCCGTTGCAGATCGTGCGCGCGTACGAGATTCGCGATCGTTATCGATTTTTGCACCTAAAACCACGCTCGGGGGAAAGAAAAAGAAACTTGAAAAGTTCACAACGCTTGACTTGATATCGCGCTTATTACATAACTAATTCCCAAACCGCTCAAGGCATTGCTCTTTCCT
Organism: Trissolcus basalis; assembly: GCA_025266255.1. Taxonomy (NCBI): domain Eukaryota; kingdom Metazoa; phylum Arthropoda; class Insecta; order Hymenoptera; family Scelionidae; genus Trissolcus; species Trissolcus basalis. Next base: position 91,117 of record JAAMPD010000011.1, read on the forward strand.
TGAAGATTTTCCTCCAACTGTACATACATTTTTCAGTTGCGATTGATTAGATTTCTGACATCACATTTTTATCACTACCACTTCGAGCTTACTTTTTACATTTATTCAACAACAATTTGTTTCCCAGCTGATTTCTCAAAAGTTTCAACTTTTTTACTTGACGTTTCTCTTTTTTTTCGCACAACAAAAAATATATGCTTAACTTTAAAATTTATTATCAATATCCAAGTATAAGTCTCTATCGATTATTTTCTTGATAAAAAAAAATTCTAGTGCATATTATTAACGTTTGAGGCAAAAAAAAAATATTCCAATGAATATTGCATGTGTGAGACGCGGCAAAAATAATATGGACAAAGAAAATTGCAAGTGGACATCATTTTGAGAAGCACAGACATATCAGGCGGATATTAGCATATTTTCTCTACTCCATTTCTGCACTTTCCCGTATATACCCAACGGGAGCAAAATTTTTTCGTTGCAGTGCGTGACGCATCTGCGCAAACAGGCGCTAATTATTGGATTGAAAAAAAGAGTCGCCGAGCGGCATTTTTCAAACTCAAGAGCGGGCGATGCTTTTTTCGGACGCGTCGCTTAAATTTTTGGCGAAAATCGAGAAATGCGCTCGTACGGACTCAAGTTTAGCGTTCGGTAAGCCGTAGGTAGGCCGTGGACAAGCAAGTCGAGTTGAGAGGCGCGGACGGGCGGTCAGAGACCCCGCAGGGCCGCGCAAACAGTACAGCATTTCCCACTCACTTGCTCTATCTTAACCCGAGCTCAACAATGCTCAATAATGCTCCGTGTACGCGTACCTGCTTTCTCGAGATTATACATATATCAAACGAACCGTCCTTTTTTTCAACACTGACATTTTTTCCCTGCTTTTCCCACTCTGATAAAATATTTTTTTTTAGAATTCACCGATCGATATTAAAAAAAACACCCCCGCAATGAAAAATGAAAATCAAACTTTCTTCAGCCGCTCAACGATTGTTCATTTACAAAAATTCTATTTTTTTAATTTCATTATTAGTTTATTTATTTTAATATATTAAAATTTATTCTTAAATTTCTCTTCTTTTTATTTCTTATATATGGATTTATATATGAAATAATTATCTCAATCATATCATATAAAAAAATATTTTAATAGTAATATGTTTATACAAAAATACTCAAATTTATAAACAATCAAGATTTTTTTTTTCATTGACATGTGAATCGAATTTTAATTTCACTATTTCCCGGTTGATCGTTTGTTTGTTTTGTTTTTTTTTTTTTTTTTTATCGCGAAGAAATGAAATAAATGTTGACTATTAGGTGTCAGTTTAAATGTGTCACTATTAAGTCATTGGAATGTCATTTCATCTTTCGTTTGAGATGTTTTTTGAAAACTGCGAACTGGTTTCCAATTTGCTCGTTTTTGCGCTCATCCCGCGATGTTTGGAAAAAGAGTGCGCCTCAGCGTGACATTCCAATTACTTGACAGTGTTCTTACGTGAAACAGAATCGTGTCTTTTTTGATCGCGAGGTGCGAGATAATTTTTTCACAATCAATCTCTAAGATAATAATTTATGATAATGTCACGGGACAGATTTTTCTAAAGTCGATCAACAATCAAAAGTAATGAATGATTGACAATTTTAATCTCGAAAATAAAATTTTTTCAAACAATAATATGAATTCAGATGAATGATCTAATTAAATAAATTAAAAAGCTAAAATCAAAAGTGGAGCTAAAATCAACTGCTGGATATAAAATTAAATTAGTCCGATGTAATAACTAAAAGCGACATATTTTCATGAAACGGATGTATGTATCGATTGCAAAGTACATCACACTTATTAGATACGTTTGATTTTTATAACAAGATTTTATAAATTAAAAGTTCCAAATTATTGGAAAACAAAATATTCATCTATTAAGCGAATCACGTTTCACAAATTAATCCATTTTAAAAATAATAGTTTAATTAATATTTCCAACACTTTCCGCTTCTAATAAGAATTGATTTCTTTGTTGCACCGTGTGTTTTTGTGCTCGATAAATATAATCCACTGCGGATTATAACATTTTTTTAAATGATTTTAATGAACCACCGATTCTGTTCGAACTTTTGCTATTTCAGTGAACAATCAATTTCTTTCATTTTTTCATTTCAATTCAATATTAACTTTGTAAATTTAATTGAACTCAATCTTTTCCACCGCGAAACTATTTTCATTAGACGGAATTTTATTTTAAAAAAATCCTGTTCATCGATGAATTTTCATCCGCGGTGAAATAAACGCCAAACTTGTACCTTCTAGAACGTGAAAGAAAAAAAAACACTGCTCCATTTTCAGAGCCTCCTCTTTTCTCTCGATCTAAAATTAAATTTTTCAATTAAACTTCACTCAGTCTAATTGAACTTTAATCAAACAACTTGAAAACTCATTACCGGTTAGCTTCATCCCGAAAAACTTTTTGTTTTTATTCCCATTGTAACAATTTCATGAATGAGAAATTGTAACAGAGGGTCGGCGCGCTCGGCGTCCGTGCAGCCCGCGGATGTCTCGTTTATGTATAGCCGAAGTTTATTCGTACGCCGTGTGACGTAACAGTCACAACTTTGACAGTGGGTTCTTGGGGCCGTCGACGCGTTCGTGTAAAAATAAACTAGGCACGAAACAACTTTCGCAGGGAGACAAAAAAAAAAATTATCGCACTTTCGCGTCACTTCATTTTTCATCGCCAGTCAGTCACCCCCTTTATAATTGCCGCCATTCACGGAAGCGAAAAATTTCAATGATTTGCGGTTCCCATTATCGTCGATTTCTTCGCCGGTTCGCTTTATTTTACGCCTGTCGTTAACGATAACTCGGCCGTGACGAATTTCATTCTTCGCATTTTGACAGAAAAATTTTCATCCGACCAAAAGAGATCACCAATCTCAATGAACCGAAATACAAAAATATAAAGAACGTATCCTCGTCTACCCTCTTCTATAACAACAAATTGACTCAGTGTTGCAAGCAAATTTTTGGATATGTTCTCCATCGTTAACTCACCGGCAAATACAAAATTTTTAATCCTAAAAAAATCCTCTGTCGAATCCGATGACCAAACTGACGATCGTTGAACACTGCAAAACACTTTGACGGAGTTGTCAGTCGCGAAAACCCGACTCGGCGAGGTTGGCACGTGGCTTGGAGCGAGCTCGGCCGAGACACGCGTGTCATGTGCTTGTAAACGCACGTCCGACTGAGTCGCGAATTCGTTGTGAGCCGAGTTGGCCAGGTTCGCCTCGCGCTGCTCTTCCTGCGCCTATCTCGGTCTCTCTTTTCTTCCCTTTCTCCGTCCGTCTTTGGCCCGTACGCCGCCACTATAGCCGAGTGCGCAAAGTCGTCTTGACCCTCTGTCACCCTTCGTTCATTCAGCCCGGTCTATCTTTACATCTCCAAGACAGTTCTCAGATTGATTTCTAATCGATCTTGCACCTGAAAAAAAATCAAATTTCATTAATTCACGATCAAACGATAAGATAAGTCATGATGAAATTGAAATTATAAGAAAATTATAGCGAACGGAAGATCCGCGAATTGTACTAGATATATGAAAAGTGTCAACAAACTTTGTCCGAAGTTTAGGAGTTAGCTGGGAAATGAAATGCCGACATATTTTATTCAGATCCCATGCAATGTTTCCAAGTCCAAAGAGGATTGAACAAAGTTTGCATTACCAGTTATAGCCCCTGGTATAACAATCAGAACGTTGTTGCACCCACAATGGTTTTTCTTTCAAAAAAGAAATTCAATATGTATGCAATTTTCTACATCGAACAACACAAATAAACAACAATGTAATTGAAAATTTGCAAAATTGAATTTCAAGCCACTTGTTACTGTTAACTGTTTTGTTCATAAACTATAACTTGCAACTTATTCGTGTATAATTACAAACAACTAGTCTGATCTTGCAAATACTATAATCATTTACATATATTGCTGTAACTATGTTCTAACGCAGTTTTTTATGTAAAGATTTATATATGGTTTCATAAATTACTCATTTATTCAACAATAATAGTAGGTGGTGTATCTCATTCCATATATGATCCCTTATATATACGTCTCAGACATAACATCCATTTATAAATAATTTATTTGATATTGTACATATTTATAAAAATGAAACATCGTACGTTAAACCATATTTAAGATGTTTATACAAATTTATATTTTTTAGTTAAAAATAAAAAAATGTATTTTTAAATTTCATTCAGATGTTACTTGTTATAGCCATCTTGAAAATAATTTATTACATAAAATATGTTTGTTAATGACAAGATTAATGTTTGCAAAAATGCAACAATTTTCAATTTTTGAAATTTCGTCAGATGTTTGGTTTTTTACGTTACAGACGTTACAGATTTGTCACTTGTCGCCCAAGTAAAAATGTAGACATTGCCATACTCATGGACCATAAATGTCAGCCGTATATACACCATATATTCAACCACATAAAACATATATATAGTACGGATGAATTACAAATTTTTTATTTCAACACTTCTGAATAATCAATAGTTTATTAACTTTCATTTTAAGACGTCTGACGTTTACTATTTCATTTACTATTTCTATTATCATTCGAAATACATTTTAAATGTATCTTATATATTTTAATTTAATTATACATTTTATTTCTATAATATACACTTTGATCCATGTGGGATTTGTAATAGTGAGGCTTCCTATGAAATGTACGATCATCCCAACTTTTTTTTGTTGTACCACGAGGCTTCTGATATCACACCTCCGCGTACCAGTGCGAACAATTATCCGGCGGCTGCCTTCATTAAGCGAAACGCACGAAATTCCGCGGCGTAAAAAGGGCCGGGCGCGCTCGTCGATAAATAATCAGCCGACGATGGAAAACGATGTTGTATAATAATTGCTACACTTTCCAGGCGCTCGTCACAGATCGCAAGAACTGAGGATAAATTAATTACGCCGCGGAATACCGTGCACGGTGTTTATAGCATCCGGCATACCAGCTCCTTGCTACGTCTCACCTGAATCCCAACCTCTTGTCTTGGCGAAGCACTTAACTATATCAAATCTGCAATTTTTTCCCTCCGTCCGACCGAGTGCTTCTCTATGATGTACCAGAGGCTGCAAAAAAAAAACTATGTTCACGTTTTAGATTCGGTTATGACGCATTCATTTTCTAGCAAGTTTCAGGTTCTGCACTTTTTTATCCCATTCTGTTAAGAAATTTGTTTTATCTATAATGAACATTTTAAGATCATTTTTCTAATTTCTTTTTTCTTCTGAATTGACATAAATAAATTAAAATGTTTTAAGATGTTCATTCAAATGTTGTCATTATGTAACAAATTCTAAACTGGTTCTAAAATTCTAAAACATTTTGAAATTCTAATGAGGACCTTTTTTTCGCTGCCGTTGTATGTCAGCTTGGAAAATGCATAGAAACGGGAGAAATAAATAATCAAGTGAAAAGAAAGTCGGCTGACTAAAACTTTGTTGAAATTTAAGTTTTGAGAGTTGAGCCGGCAGAAGTTTGCAGAACTGACTGAAGGTTCTCCAAAATAATTGAATGAAGTTATAAACCGAGCGGCCAATTTGTGACCATTAGTCTGAATTCTGCAAACCATTTCTTTCTTCAGTAACTTTCTTATTCAAATGTCGAATCTGATAAGGCGGGGAGGTGGTTATTAAAAATGTACAAGTGGAATTTGAAATTGCACGTTATTTGAAGGTACAGGCTGAAAAGGGAAGGAGGAGGTTGGTGTTAAGAGAAGGATGAGAAAGAGGAGGTGGAGACACACGGGTTTGCTTTTGCTTGAGCATACCCGTTCGTTCACCCTAGCGGGGGCACCAACCTGGCTTTACTTCAGTTACTCGCTCAGAGAGGCAGTATAGGTATATACGTACATCGCCGGTATACACCTAGCATATGCATCGCGTAGTACAGAGTGTCCCGCTCAGGCAGATGCGCCTCAGCTTTTTCGGGTCCGAAAAAAAAAATAACCCAACACGCGAAGATATGTCATCTTTGAACGCGGGACAACCGAAATTGAGATCTTCCCTTGGCGATGATTATTATCCCGAATCTTCCACGCCTCATTAAAACTGGCCCCTACAAAAGAAACGACAAAACTCAAGAACCAATTTATAAAATACAAAAATGTTTTGAGATTCAAAAATGTCGGGACAAAAAATGATGTGCGCGAGTAAATTTCGCCGGTTACCATTATGAACGCTCTTTCTCTTAGCTGCCTAACGCACTCACACATCCCAACTTTTCTTTGCTCTTCCCTCTGGAAAAAAAGAAAAAAAAAAGAGTTGATTATTATTACCAGATCGAACAGTTTAAGGGAAGGAAATATAATAGAATATATAAACTTCTTTTTTTGGTGTTGTTTATTAATGCCTTCTTTACAAGTATGTACAATGGGCATACACAGGGCACGAGCAAAACAAACGTCGCAGTTGGATTCGCACAGGTTGTGTATGAAACACGCGATTGTGTACGGTGAATTTTACATGACGTCTAATGGAAGGACGATGGAAATGTGACTTAAACTCGTTCGACAAAAGTCCGGTACAAAAAATCCGAAACGAAAATACAATTATTTTCGACGGGCCTACTTTTATGACGTCTGAAAAACAAAAAGAACGAACAATATCAGTCATTTGGTTTTTTGGGCACAAATAAACGCAAAGTAAAGGAAGTGAATGAAACAAGAAAAAGAATGAGGAGATATATTCAAGCCGAAAGTTATTGCAATAACAGGTGCGCAAGAACGAAAATAAGCGATTGACATCGGGGGCATTAAACGCGAGGAAAAAGATACCAATTCATTCTTTCTTGAGATTTCGGGCATCCACACTTGTTATATTTGATTCTGCGTTCATGCCTCATTTGCATAAATACCAACGAATTCGGCACATAAACACGCCATCTTCTTAATTACACTTTTTTGTGATTTACAAAAACGGGAAAAAACAACGAAAAATAAATAATACTTTCTCAGCAGTCTCTGAAGTTATCACATTACACATCCCTCAACAAACTCAATAAATAGATAAATCATTTTGTCATCGAAATCACATTCTTATCCTAATCTCAACTTTGACAAATCACAGCTATTCGCATTGCAAAAACTTGTTTTTTTTCTCATTCCCATCAGCGACCGCCATCTAGCGCAAAATTATGAGATTCATTACACCGAGTTCCTCGGGCAACATTCATTATTTCATTTTTTTAAGCAAGTTGGGACATTAATACAACAATAAAAATTGATCAAGACAAAGCAAGCGCAACATGTAAAAAAATTTTCAACTTTCATCAATTAAAATCTCTAAGAATTTCATTAAAAATTATTTTTAAATATGAAATATCATTTTTTTTTTATCAAAAACTTCATGAATCATTAACAATTTTTTTTATTATTCTTGTCTTCGTCTTCCAAAAACATTTCCCAACTGTCTTAACAAAAACTTAACAACCACAACTTTTATTTAGGTTTTACAGTTTTTTTTTTTCAAATTTTGAATAATCGATCCTTTTAAAAACGTGACTTTTGTCAGAGGAATGAGATAAAAAAATGTTTTAATACAGACTAAAAATGTTAAACTATTCATCAGAACACGCAGTCAATTTTCGTTCCCAAATGAGTGAGAGATTAAGTGTATCGAGTCGTATGTGAGCTGACCATCCGGATGGACATGGCATCGGATGGAGCACCGGTGGGACTACTTCTTTGCAATTGATGATTGTAGCTTACTTCCATGTGAATTTCGTCCAGTTCTTCCTCCTCCTCCTCGTGCGTGTCCGTCTCGTCTTCCTCCTCACCCTCGCCCTCCTCCTCCTCTTCCTCCTCTTCTTCTTCCTCTTCCGACCCGCGAGACTGCAATAAGTCACAAATATTATTTATATTTTGAATTATAATCGTGTTCTGCGGCTTCGTTGTACCATCAATTTCTGCTTTACCGACATGTCAAACACGCCACTTCTAACGATTAATCAGCGGTTATTTATGGGAGATTTTGTGTAAAGCCATCTAATGTTGCTGTGATATTGTAGCTGGATGTACAACAATTTTTTTTGTTTCAACGGTGTAGAGCTTGTTTCTAATCAATCTTCAGTGCAATTTTTGTTCAAGAGATTCAGATGGGAACAAAACAGAAATTAAAATCATTCTGAGTGATGGGAAATAACAATTTTCATACAAAATTTATACAGGAACGTTACAAACATATATTCAATAATTTTTTTATACTTTAATAAAAAAATGTTTGTAATATAAATAATAGTAACCGATTGAAAATTAAAAAAACAAAATATTTTGCAATAACTTACGTCGCTGGATGATTTTCCTATTGGTACATGGTCATATCCGGCCATTCTTAGTTCTTCTCGCTAAAAAGTAAGGTTATGTATTTACTTGTCATTTAATTTGAAATTGAATATAAATTAAAATTAATTAAATATAAATAACAATGAAGAAAATAACAATTACCCAAGCTTTATGTTCAGATTCGAGAGCAAGCACTTCAGTTTCATCGTCGACAGCTCTGTCAGCATTGAACCAAAGAGGCTCTGTCTGTCTTGGATTCAAGTTTGGCCACAGTGGTAAAAACGACATCTTAATTTGATTCAAATTTTCATAGATTTTTTTAAAAATCAAATCCGAGACAAAATAAAAACAACAATCGACGTCAACTTGTGTTTACATTCGAGAGACGAGCTGAATGTAGCTGAGCTTGCACTTGTTTTTGCACTCTGAACAGTGGCGCGAAACAATACTGGCCGCCATTTTGAAAGCTGAACGTAACCCGCCTAATTCAAACATGGTCGGTAAGTTCTTACCGACCGAAATTAACATACGGAATATTTGGAACCGAACCATAAAGTTTTAGTAACAAACGATAGAAACGGCAATATGGCGGTGTTGGCCAAATTTTGGTTGCCAAAAAAGCAGCTCTTAAAACTTGTTTAAATGTCTTGTTTAAACAAGTGTTTTCAATCAGAAATGTCAAATTTCGTTGAAAAACAAATGAATGTTCATGACATATTCAAATATTTTAGGGTTGAATGGAAAAAAATTCTGATCGCACAACAGTAAAAATCTATCTTCCCCTTCATTTTTCCAAACTGAATACTGAAATTTGGTAGGAATGATTAAAATTAAATGCTCTACAGACTGTAGGCGCGTTTTTTTGGAAATCAAGCTTTTTTCATATGTTTTGATTTTTATTTCTGAAACGAGGGATGATTCAACCCTAATTTTTTGGTAATTTTCAGACCACTTGTCTTCATCATCTTGTCTTCAAGTCATTCAAGTGTTTCAAGTTTTCAAGCGTCGACGCATGCGCGATGCGAACATTGCTGTGCTCGACGCGCATGCGTCTTGGTTTGGCGCGTAAAGTTTGAATGTATGATGCATTGAATCAGTTTTAATGATAAAAATTCTTTATTTCAAGTTTTTTGTTTAATTTTCAATGATACAAAAAATTATTATAAATATAGATTATTTGTTGTTAGTTTTATCTCTTTAAAAATTATGAGGTTGTTGAAAATATAAAAATTTTATATATTTACACACATTTCATTCTTGTATTCTAGAGAGTTATCTGTTTTAATCGATCACTATATAAATCATTACAAATTAAACGTACGGAATTCTCGGAACGGGAGTACAACATCGAACGATCATAATGACTGTTAGATGGCGCTGACCGCAATATAAGTAGTTAGTAAGTTTAAAACTAAAAATCTTGGATAAACAAAAAAATTAATTAAATTGCGAATATGGTCGAAAATTTCAGAATTACAAATGAACAGGATTTAATATAACCTTTTTTTTTCTCTAATTATTTTGGGACGATGAAAATGTTCTTTTCAGAAATGGAAAATACTTTTATTTCACAAAAATGATCTTGTATAAAATGGAACAATTTAAAAAGCTATCCATAAAATCATGATGAGCGATATTTTTGTTATTTTCATCTTGAAACTCCAACACTGAATCCAATCGACTTTATAACGTTTAACAAAAATCAATGTACACTTATTATAACTCATTAGTTCATAACTTATTAAATTAAAAAGGAAACGAGCGGTTTTTCAATTGTCGAATGAACTGTTGGCGTTTCAACAAGTTTACTTTTAATTATTAAAAAAATACAATCTTTGTGATTTATGCAACTGTCACGCCAGCCATTTGAAGATACGTTCGCAGATGTCCAGCATTGTGCGCCGGTATTTGGCTTAAAAGGCTGGGAAGTTGACCGCCTGGCATTCGACCAAGTCCTTGGGCAAGGTGTAAACGAATGTCTCCAATAGCTGCAAAAAATTAGAAAAACAATTCAATATAAACACAAATAATTTATGATATCAACATTTACAATCATTTGATTTACCCTGCAGGGGATCTTTTCTTGGATTTCTGGCGAAAATAAGTTGGCTGTACGCAGCTTGGTAACCAGAATTGTTATCAGCTTCAAACAGAAGTTGATCTTCGGGCAGCTCAGTCTGATCTTGAGGTAATTCAAAGAAGTCTATCAAAGTGGCCAGCAACTTCGGATAGTATTGACTGTAAGGCGAACTCAACATCATTGGACAGTCAACTAAAAGGTTGGCCATTCCAACTGCTGTAATTTTTCTTTCCCTCTCTCCTGATACTTTTTGTAAATCTGTGATGATTACTCTTTCCAGAACCATACCGAACATTCTAAAAAATGAAGATTAAATATTACAATTTATCAATAATACATTCATCAAATCAAGTTTGAAAGTTTAGTAATTGAGAAACAGTTTTACAAATTGTAAAAATTTCAATTTTCCAAATTATTCAAATATAATTTTTGTAACAAAATTATCCTTACTGTGGTTGAATGTTGTCAATAATAGTTATCAGATCATTTCCACCGTATTTGACAATATAATAAGAGAAAAAGACTATCAATCCTTTGACAAACTGTGTAGTTTTCGTTGACGATAGCCTTCGGAAGAATAAGACAAAGATTTCTTTGATGTAGCACTCCAATACATTTCTGAAAATCAAAATCAATTGAAATTCAAACACTTATTAAAATTCGTCCTAAAATTTTGCTTTTATCAATTGGCAATTTGTACTTCTCATTTTACCTAGGAAAATGTTCTATGATGGACTGCATCAACAAAAATCCTTCATGATCGTGAGCCTTCGACGCAATGAGTTTTTGGAAAACTCCAAGGAGGCTGCTTGTTTTGTCCTGCATGATAATTTGTTGAGCGCCGTGACTCACGAAGGCGCACAACAGTCTGTTCAGTGGATGAATATTGGCTTGTCTTTCGAACAAAACCGGTGACAATAGACAAACAAACAAGGCCATGTACGATTCGGGAACTCCAGGCTCTGTTTGCAGTTCAAGTAAGAGAGCCAGAATTTGAAATACATAGGGTATAAACTCCTGAATGTCCTGTTGCAAAATGACTTGGAAAGTTGGGAACAGTATTTGTTCGAAAGATGAGACTGCTTGTGAGTTGTTCTTGCATACGATCCTAAAAAAGATAAAAGCGATTTCGAAATTAATTTTAGACATTATAAGGAAGTGTGAAAGGGATGTGCTGCAAACTTACTTTATAGATAAACTCAGAGTTTCGAAGAGGTAGTGATTAAAGTTTGGTCGACTAGGATTTCGTGCGACAATCGTCAGCTTTTCTGTGAGCTTCGGCAGCATGTCTGCAAGATAAGGCACCACTGCGTCTTGCAATACTGCAAAACTCTTCATTATAGCTTTCATCACATACTCGTTTTCTTCAGAACCCGGTTTGTTGAGACAAACGAACAGTTCCTTCAACAATTCAGGAGCCAGTCCCTCTATGTATTCTTTTTTGATTCTGAAAAAAAATCCAGATCCAAATCAATATCTTCATATATTTTTAGGAAAATCTTTTTTGATTACCAAAAATTAAATAGTAAACAAATTTTGTATATAATTCTTACAGAGCTGTGTTAGTCGGAGTACGAATAGATAATATTTTTTCGATCGCACAAGCAGCGTAACTGTGAACGACGATGCTAGACGCTGAAAGGTAACGAATAAGTAGTCCTACACAGTTAACTACAAGATCTCGCGGTAAAACGGATCTGAAGATCATCATGAATTTGATGGAATCAGCCTTCAATACCGGACATTCGTTAACTGAAAAAAATTGAATAAAAATGTTGTAAGTACAGGACAATTGAATCAATACTTTAAATTTTCAAATGAAAAACTGTTCAGTGAATTGTACCATCAGGTTTAGCAAGTTCGCTTAGAATATTCCTGGCGGCAAATTCGGGCAGACAAACAAGATCGCTGGACTGTGTGACTCCGTCCCTTTGAGTCTGCGCTTTGCTTGTGCAACTCATGACTAAATATAAGGCCGCATCTTTGCTTCGCCAATTTTGAGCGGGGTTTTCTGCGTAGATCAGTAACATAGCCTGCAATCATTAAATTTGCAATTGATTGTTCATTTCTGTTCAATTCAAATCCGTTTTTTTTGTTTCCTAGATCTTTAAAAAAATCGAGGGATTTGTTTTTTAACTACCTCAATATATTTGCCAAAGATTTCCATGATTTTGCCCTCAAAATATTTCGATAGCACTTTGACAAGATCACAGGCTGCTCTGCGTCTGGTATCGACATCGCTGCCTTCGATGTCCCTCCTAATATACTCTTCAGGGTTGTCCTCAAAAAGTTCGTTGTCAGATTCTGCAAATCAAAAAAATGTTTAAATGGATTCAAACAAATTTATAATAAAACAGAGAAATTTTTTTTAAATGAATAAAGCGTACCTCTGAATTCCATATTTGGAATTATAACTTTCTCACAGATACTGCTCAACGTGTTGGGGTCCTCGAATAAGTGTCTGTACTGAGCTCTGTCTGCAACGGTGGCCAGAAATTGTAAAGCATTTGACACCAACTAAAAATATCACATTGGTTCAATTTTTACACCAACAAAATATTCTAATCAATGTTAAGTTTGAATTTTACAACTTGAATCTTACAGAATCATATTTAGGCTGCTGTCCAGTTGACGTTAAAAGTTTCCAGATATCTGTGACAAAACCAGGCAAGTACGGCTGAAATTCCTCGTCATATTTTTGGGCGTACAAAACTACATTGTCACAAACTTGTGATTTCAATTGTTCGATCACGCCGGGTTCGTCAGAGTCTTGCTGAAGGATAGGGACATCGGTGGTCAGTAAAGTGTGAAAATGTTTCATCCAGACTTCCATGTTGTCCTCGAAGAATTCAGGTAAGTCCTGAAAAAAGATACCACATTAAATTTTTGTTTTCAAATTAAAATATGCATTAATAATGAAATGATTTATTGTGATATATTGACATGATATAAAATTAGTAAACATTTCAATTGTCCTTACTTGGAAATTCAGCGAATAAAAAACTTTACAGATGAGTAGGAGCGAACTGTAGATTGTGTGCAATACTTCCACATTATCTTGGTAAGACTGAGTAAGATTCATTGTAGCCTGAAATAAAATGCAAAAGTTTAAAAACATTTCTTTTTACATTCAATCGGTTAACAGATGAACAAAAATGGCTACTTAAAAAAGGAATCTTCAAAATCTTAAAGAATACAATAAGATCCAATAATAATCAAATAATTTTTTGTTTCTTTACCAAAAACAAATCAGTGAGAGGCTTAGCGAATTCGGTGAGGACAAACTTGATCTCCTCCCAGAGAGCTTGGGCTTTGAATTCGTATCTGTAACGTTTGAAGATGGAGTGGGCAGTCTGGAGCACTCCGTTGATGACGTAAAAATCACCGGTTTCAAATTTGGAGACCATCTCTCCGAGCAAGCCCTGCCAATCTTTCGGAAAATCATGTTTGCCAATGATAGACACCGCGTCTGACAGCTGCTTTTGAATCGCATGGATACGAGTGTGTAACATCAAATTGATGATGGACTTTTTGATTGCAACCCTGTCGTCCGGATGGATTTTGTTCGGGCCATCTTCTTCCTGCAATAAATCAAAGATTCATCAACATTACATAACCTCAAAAAAATATAAAATAGTAAATATTGACAACTTGCATGGAAAATGAATTTTGCAACTTACGATTTTCCAGTTTCTTTTGACATAATTTTTGAATGCCACCGCGCCGGCGATTCTGATAGTTTGGTCGATCTCAGCCTTGTCGATGAGGTGCAAAAGCAACTGGGGGTACCGTTGGCTTCCCTCAATGGACTCCAAAAAATTTTCAGCTAAACATTGAAACCGGATGAAAAATGTTATTGTTTTTAAATCGATGATAATTTCTTCCTTGAATTTTTTAGGTTACAGTCATTTAAAATTGTAAACAAAGTGAATGACAACAATGAAAATCAGTATTTTTGTTTAGTTATTTTAGGTTAACAAACTAAGTGGAGAACAAAGTGGAAAACAAAGCAGATATTTGAAAGCGTTTTACCTGGCCTTCTGACATTAACATCGGGACTAAGTGTTTCTTGGATGTATTTACTAAGGTTCAGCAAGTTCTCGTCTGTTAGATCCATTGTTGATGTGAAATTAGCGCAATTTACAACAAACTATTCTTTTAGCAACACAAATTTGATCGAGAAATAACGCAAAATGAATATCGCGTAAACGGATAAACGCACCGGTTTTCAGCAATTCAATTTTCTAACCTCAAATCTCCCGGCTATATTGCACGGATGAAAAATCGCGGGAACTAAAGCACTTCCGGTGGTGAGATCAAATTTACGAAAGGTTCTAGATTTATTCTTTCATCTTTTTATTATTCAAGTTATAAACATGGAAAAAAAACAATAGGAATGATATGTGATGACAAATCGGTCATTAATTTTTTGAATTTTTCATTTCTTTTTTCAAATCTCTTTCCATGTATTTGATCTCCACTTTAGTCAAGTTGTGTTTATGACACAGTTCAATTCTTTCTTCCAACCTGCAAAAAGATTATTATTTATATTATTTAAATATGTAAAATACTTCACATAATTTTTTTTATTATTTGTTGTTAGACTTACAGGGATTTGGCGATCTGTCTGGTTCTTTTTACTTCTAACTTCTCCTTATAAACAAACGTTTTTTGAATCTGTTCGAACTCTTCTTGCAAATTCTGTATTGTTTCATCCAATTTCGGATCTTCACTGCATAAAATTTGCCTTGTAGCTATGAGATGTTTTTTATTCTGCAAAAAGAAAAACAAATTGGAGGAACGATCTTTAAATTGGTTATAATATCTTAAAATAATTACATATTGCTCTGGTGCAACAGTCAACTTCTTCTCATAATGCTCCTGAATAGCGTTGAGAGTTTTTCTGAAAAATTTTCTTGTTATTAGTTTTGAAAGACGAACTAATGACACTGTGTAAACAAATAATAATGTCAAATTGTTTGTTATATGTTCATAGAGATTACTTTCTATTTTTCTTTGCTACAATCCTTGAACCTCTTTTATCTGTTTTTTCTTTCATTAAATTTTTCAATGTTTGGTTAATCTTATTTGTCAATTTTTTAGAATGTTCTGGATTTTCCACGTGTCCATAAAGCTCCTTCACGTGCCCAAAGTAAGACCCAAGCTTTTCTAACTGCTGATTCTTTAACGCCTTTTGGTCCAATGCCTCTTTCAATTTTTTATCAAATTCCAATTTTTCATCCTAGAATTTAATCATTTTTGTCATCAGATATCTATTAATCAGTGTTTATTTTAATCGTAAAAACAATCTCACCATCCTTGACATATTTTTCGCTCAGATGATTATTTTTTATTGCCAAATTTTCTTAGTAAAACTGTCAACGAACTTTCTTTCTAGTTTGTTTCTCGAAAAACTACATTTTTGTCTCTGTCGGTAATGTAGACTCCTTTTTTCACAGTTTAGCCACAATAATAAAAACTGAATAATTTATATGAGTATAGAAATAAAATGAATCGGTTATTCAGTAACTGGAGTTTTTATTTCTTAATTAATTAATTTATTATAAAAACTAAATCTAAATAGCACATGATAGGAACAAAAATCTTGTTATATGAAAAATAAGTCAGATCACATAAAATTATTGTCGATTGATTTAAATAAACAGTTAATCCCACTTCATCTTGATTATGCGAAATAGACGTTTTACAGTGTCAGCCCATTCAAGTTGTGTTCTGATATGTTTATTTCCTTAGAAACATTTACTCGGTTGCAATACATCTCTACGTAATGATTCAGTTCGTAAAACGCATCTTTTGATTCCGAACTCAAAGTTTCATAAACCTCAATTGCGTCTTTCAGAAGTTGCTTGTCTAAAAATTTGTAAATATTCAACCTTTTTTTCTTCAACAAATAATGGTAGTTCTGAAAACCAAACGGAATGAAAAAAGATTAATAACAAATACAACAAATCAAACCAAAAATACAAAACTAAAAATAAAACTAAAATCATAAAAAAACATCAGTAGAATTACGAATTAAAAAATAGTGAAATTACCAAAATGATTCCACTCATTGGATTGATTCTAATGCCCTTTTGAAAGCTGACGAGAGCGTTTTCCAAATCACAATACTCTATATAGTAAATCATCCCGATGTGCAGCCACAAGTGCTGCTGCTCTTTTTCCGAATCGTATTTGTTGAATAACGATTTCAGCAGATCTATCATGTTACCATCCGGATGATTCAGATGATAACACTCGGCGTAATTCATCTCTGCCCGAAAGTTGCCAGTTTTACTTGCCTCAAGAAAACAAGTTTCAGCACACTAAAAAATATAAACGCATAATTATGAATAAAAACAAAGAAAAAAAAACATTTTCATATAACAATTCTGACAAAATATCGTTTAGTCGATTCTTCCAATTTTGAGAGATTAAAAAAAAATATTTCAAGAATATGATTTCAGAACTTCGTTAAATTTAAAATGAAAATCTGGATAATTACAACGAAATTGCTGAGTTTGAGATAAAACAGTCCTTTGTAGTGTAGAAAAATTGAAGCGTTTGGATCGATCTGTTCTGCTTTGTCTAAGCACTCCTTGGCATCGTCAAACATATTGTAGTACAAAAACCCCATTGCCAGTTTGCAATAAAGGGTCAAGTGTCCAGACTGCAGATCCTTCTTAACTGCTCCATACATGGCCAAAGCTTTCTCACGTTCCCTGCTTTCTTTGAAACATTGGGCTACAGCGATCCCATAGGTCGGGTTCTTAGAGATTTCGTAGGCGTTCAAGAAACTGATCCTTTCGGTGGAAGTCGGTGTGAGGAAGCCATCCCTGCGTCGAATCCTTCTAGAATTGAGCCCTGCAAGGTAGTGCCAGAGAGCACACTCAGGGTTTAGACTTTTAGCTGCCGAGGCATTCTGAAGAGCGTCCAGGGCACCGTCCTCGTAGTAGGCGGACCAGACTGCGCTCTTACAACCAGCCAGGGTGCTGCTCTCCAGATGGTTCGAAAGGTCGAGTTTTTTTATGTCGCCTTCTATTATTTCAGCTTCTGATTTTCGGTGAAGTCTCATGAAGGAATGGAAGATTGTGCTGTCGATTATGTGGTTCACCACTTTCACACTTATCGTACCGTTTTCCAAGTTACTAAAAAGCAAATTTATAAATTATTATTATACATCTGTAAATAGATGTTTGTTTTAAATTTATTGAGTTTTCAGTTTTTTATACATCTTTCTAATAAAATTCCTGAACACTGTACATTTTGTATTTGTTTTGTTTAATTCTTTTGCAACGTATTTGTTTCGAAAGATCAAATTTTTCTAGCCTAGTTAATCAACTGGAAATATGAAACCAGAAAATTAATAGTTGTATTTTGTAATATTCCAAAGTGGTTACCACTTGAGATATATGAATACTATCAGATTACCTTTCTGTTATCAATGGCGAAAGATCAATCAGTTTCTCGATGGTTTCATTGACCAAATTGTAATTGTTCTTCAGAACAGCTTCACAAAGCAGACAGATCTTCTTGATAATCTTGATCAGCAGAATTTTATTCTCACAATCGTCGTTTTCCTCTGGAACTTGTCTTTCTGCGCATTCCATGAAACAAGTCATGTCCCATGAGTATGGGCTCTCATATTTCGTACAATTTGTACTGTATTGTTCCATTTTTTACAATCCCTATGAAACGAAAAGTTGTGTCAGATCATTTTTAAGAAAAATTATATGTAAAAGTTAAAATAAAATGATTGAAATTAAAAAATATTTTCAAAACATTGATGCAATTTTAAAATGAAAGTAAAATTTAACCTTTTACCTTTTTTAACTAAAAAAATCTCCACACAATTTTTGGATTACGTGCGACAAAAATGTATGTTATTGTTTTTCTTTTGATGTTTCGCCTTCGATTGTTACACTTCGAATGAACTCTTCACAAGTTCATGCCTTCACGCCAAAGGACAAAGCTCCGTGTTTTTTTTCTTTGTTTACAGAATTTCTAGAGTGTTTCCGATTCCTTTTCCCCCTCTCTCTATAAAAAATAAAACAAACTTCACTTGTTAAATAAGCCCAACAAAATCCAAACATACAAATTTATTTATTTTCGTTGGTATTTCAGTGTTTTAAAAATAAAAAATTGAATTGTTTGCTTTTTTAGCTAATTAATGTCTTTTATTTATGATATCAGATTTGAATTTCGCGCGTAAAGACAGTTGCGCACGCGTCGTAGATTTTTTAATAAAATTTAACGCTGCGAAACGTGACAGGACGTGAGTTGTTATTAGTTGTAATGTTTTGCAAAATTAAATCGCGTGAATGCAAAATCTTGCCGACCCACCGTTACCGTACAGATCTCGTTCAATACTGATCCTCGATTTAGAAGAATAGAAGAACTCCAACAAAGAGAAACTGAAATATGAAGCGCTAACGTCGAGATATTTACATTCTCAGAACGTAACGTTGAGACGTTCATTTCGACAACATGAGCAAGAATAATTCTGCAAAAATTCCTCTGGGACTGATGAGGGGTGAGTGGTTATTTATTCAACCCTTTAAAAACCAAAACAAACGTCATCATGAAAAATAAATTTGACCTTGAAAGGGTTTCGCTAACTCGAATATTCGTTCACTTTCACAACAGCAGAAACTTTTTCTTTCAAAAGTTGTAAAATATTGTTGTTAACAATTGATCAGCATGACCTCGACGATTGTTTACGTTTTGGTTGTTATCAAACGACGTTGTTTTGTTTTGACAGATTGAGGTTAGGTATTATTTTTCGCCTGTATTCGTTGTTTATCGATTCACGTTCTCAAGTTGGCAACAACAAAGTGAGAGAAGCAAATTGAAGCACGCGAGTGCCAAGTCCGTTTGACAGCTGTCAATATCTCGCGTTCCGTCCCCCTGGTAAATTGTCGCAAATTTGCAGCTGGGCCTCCTTGTTATCACTTTCTCTCTCTATCTCTTGCTTCTTTTCAATTTCTACACACAGTTTATTATTTCTCAACAAAAATATCCAATTAGCTCTCATGCAATTATTTTAAGTGCATCCGTACTCGTGAGAGTGCAGATGATAAGATTTCCAGTTTATTATATTTTTTTTTGCAACGTTGCACAATTGGCCGCGTGCAAAAAATTAAGTTATGAGTTTATTTAACAAAGGTAGGCATGTTTTAGATTTCATTTTTTTTTCACTTTTCACACTGTTCACTTGTCGCTTGTTTGTTTGTTATTGTTTGTTGTCATGTTCGAACGTGACAGGTGGAATTCACAATAAACCTCGGCAGAATTGTAACAATCATTATCTAGATTCGCTTTAATTATTACACTTATCTTAAGTTGATTATCAAACTGTCCATCCTTATCTACTACGATTTTAACTGCACTCACGAATCTTGCTTTATTGTCAAGGCACAAAGATTGACGTTTTAAATTATTGCTGTGCTCGCCAAACCAAATAGAAAAATTACATTTCTTGATATACAAATCTTTTGTGGTTCTCTTCTTCTTCTGCTTTTTTTGTAGTTTTTTTTATTTGTACGGATGTTGTGTTTGAAACCGGCGGATATTCGGAGCTGTTTCAGTAAAAAAAAGGCGAAAAAAAATTCGTAAAAAGGATATAAGTAAATAACAATTTGAAAGTGACCGAAAATGTAAAATTGGAAGGAAATACAAATTAATAAGAGCATTGGTTGATTATACATCTTGTATTTGTTTCAGGTAAACCGATAACGACGTCAGTTCCGACGATTCGTTATCACGCAAGCGATGACGAATTGGAAGAGTTGTACCCGAGCACCGATGAGGAAAAGCAGCCTGAGTCAGAGAAGAGCTCGCCTTACAAAAGCCTCAAGACCAAAGATGACGGCGAACGTTTTGAAAACACTTTGGAGAAACGGTCTGCCAGCATGGACCTATCTGAGGGAGCGCACTCCTCTGATCCTTGGAAAAAGTTTAGTCAGATCAAAGGAAAAATTAGCAAAACCATTGAGGAAAAGTTTTCCGAGATGAAGAGCGATAAGAAAAAACACAAACGAACGTAAATGATTTTTACTATTAAAACTTTTAGAATTTAAGTTTCTCTATAAAAAATAGTATCCTACATATTTGTAAATTATAATTCTTGAATTGTAAAATTCCACACAGTTAGTTATAACTATTAACATTCGATGAATTTGTGTAGGAAGATTTTTTGTTCAAAAAAAAATGAAAAAACGTTTCGTTTTTGGTAAAAAAGACATGAATATTATAATCATTGACATTAATTAATTTGTTAAAGTATTAATGAATATTTATCAATTGTTTATTTCAAGATGCAGTAGAGACACATCGAGCGTAAGTGACTCTGAGGATTTTGTACCATCGTCAACTCCAAACGACGATGTTTTCGAGAAACACTCAAAAGATAAGCATTCCCGTTTTGTGGGATTCTCGGACATCAAAGTTGGTTTCAAGACCGAGGACGACAGCGTGGAAAGCGGTGTGGAGGCGGCCGAGTCAACACTGGAGGACATCAGTATTAGTGGGAACGATATTGTTAAAACACAACAGAACACCGTCTGCGAGGAGAGCACGTTTTTGCAGGCCACGACCAAGGAGGCGCGCGATCTCATCTACCAGGCTGCAATTCTGCTCGTTGTTTTGTGGATTGTTTCTTGGCTGCCGTTTCCTCAATTTCTTGTCGGCTTACTCAGCGGCCTCATTGCCACTACTGTTATTCATAGAATGTTACTAAGGTTGTCAACTATTAATAGTTTAATCATTTTTAGAATAAGAATGTTGAAAAACATACAAATCATTTGTATCAAAAGTTGTAAGTTAATATAACTGGTATGAATTGGTTGTTCCAGAGTAAGGACAATTTTAACGACTAGTCCTAAAACAAAAATTCCTGTTATGGAGATTCCAGCTGTAGAGGAACACGTTGTTCTGGACCGATACGAAGGCTGGGTTAACGAGTTTCCTTACGATTATACCCCGGAAGATTATCATGTCGCGAGAACGAGATCAGTATTTTTCAGGCTCGAGGGTGAAGTGCTACAAGTGATGGAAACTAGGAATCGAATCCCTAAGAGAGCAATCTGGGACGAACCAAAGCATAAAGCGAAATTCACCAGGAAAAGGGTTTACAATCTCAGCGACACGAAAGTCGATCTGTTGCCTCACGGTTTAATAAGAAGGAGGTACAGTTTGTGCTGAAATTATTTCATTTTTAATATCAAGTTTTGATATGTTAAGTGGTATTTAATTTTTCGTATAATTCTTTTAGACGATGGAGTAAAAAGTACCCAATATGTATAACTTTTTATAAAGACGGTCTGACCGATTCGATAACCCTGACCAATTCTTCCGACGACGAGGAACTACCAACCGACGTTGAAAAAAGCAGCAACATCATCGTCGAAGAGGAGGAAACTGATGACGACCTGTCACAGAGCAAAGATTTGAGAGAAGAGTTCACCGATTGCCAAGACGAATCGGAAGAGGTCAAATTCAAAATGTACATTTTCGCTCGAACAGACAGACAGAAAGAAGACTGGTAATTATAAAACATGAATTTCAACTTTAATTTCAAATTGCAAATCAACAAAAGTTTCCCAATTTAAAATGTTTTCTTTAGGTTTAGACGGTTAGTACAAGCGTCCAATTTCAATTCCGCGCCAATAACAAAGGATTCTACTACAGGGGTAGTAGACAAGTGTTCGTCCTCGGATAAAGAGGACAAGTCCTCGCCACAGTCTAACCTTTCATCAGAGATGCCGCCGGAGGTATCTTATAGTTCCTACATGGCCAGATACGTCGAGGTAAATAAATTCTGATAAATTATTCAAGAAACCAAAATGCAAAATGTATAATAAAACTCTGAAGATCAACATTATATAAGATTTATAAAAATCTAAAGATTACATTATATAAGATTGATTTGTTTAAAATATATTAACATACAATTTCAATTATTTTCAGACTAATGTAAATTCAACTCCAGAATCTGAAGCGCCAACAACGAACGAAAATTTATGGGTGAACGCACTCCTTGGCAGAATACTGTTCGACTTGCACAAATGTCCAGATACGATAAACGCAATCCAGGACAAGATACAACGAAAGCTGTCCAATATCAAGCTGCCATACTTTATGGAAAGTCTCTCGGTGTCTGAAATAGCGATCGGTCAAGGTGCGCCGATCATTCATAGTTCAACCAAACCTATCCTCGATGACAGGGGACTGTGGTTTGACTTAGAGATATCCTACGAAGGCTGTTTAACCATGACTATTGAGACCAAACTGAACTTAATGAAACTCAAAAAGTCAACCAATGGCGAGGAGGATTCTGATATCTCCAAATATAAAACTGCGAGGTCGCCTATGTTTGATAGCGATGTCGAAGACAGTCCAGAAACTTCAACTGAGGATGAAGATAGCATTCACCTAAGCAGCAAAGATTCTGCTAAAGAATCAAAGTATAATTCAAAACACAAATTTCCAAACATCTTGAAAAGTTTCTTATTAACTGGTTTATCTCTTTTCATCTTTCAGTAACCAGTCCTCTGGACGAAAATTGTTGAACATCGTCGACAAACTTGCAGCCAATAAATATTTCCAGTCTGTAAGTAGCGAATAAAAATTGATTTTGAAATAAATCGAAAAATTGTTTATGAAATTGTTATGTAAAACATATGTTTTAATTTGTTTGTTTGTTTGTTTTTCAGGCAACTGAATTGTCATACATAAAGCGTGCAATGGAGGGTGTATCAAATACGGAAATCCGTTTGATGGTTAGTGTCTCAAGCATCGAAGGTATTGTGACAATGAACATTCCACCGGCACCGTCCGACCGTCTCTGGTACGGTTTCCGGCCTGTACCTAAAATCAACCTCACCGCGAAGCCGGCTCTAGGGGAGAGAGCGGTGAACATCGTGTACGTCACCAAGTGGATCGAGACAAAGCTGCTGCGTGAGTTTGAGAAAGTGGTAGTCATTCCCAATATGGACGATCTCATGATTCCACTTTGTACTAATTATCCTTACGATTGATTATAAGCGTAGTCTGTGTACAAGATCAATCTGGAATACTGAACTTTTTCAAGTTCCGTACAGAATATGAACGAAAGTCGGGTGACAGAACATAACAAATCGTTACATCTTAGATTGTCACATTTGGTTTTGATCCCCGTTGAGTTTTACACAGAAAAAGGTAAATTGTGATAAACATTTTGATTTTGCGCAACTTATTGTGTTATTCAGCACGTCTGATACCTATTTTTCGGTATTCCTATCTTGAACCAAAATGACAATCAAATGTAAATACAAAGATAAATTTTGTACTCTGACAATATTTTTTAATGGTTTGTTGCTGCGAACTATTGGTTGAGTCAGACACAGCAACGGGTGAGGAATGAAATTAATGTGCTTGGGATCTGATTCTGGCGAGCTACAAAATGCAATTTTGCATTTATTTTCGAATACAAATGGTTTTAAATGAAATGATAAATTTTATTTTATTTTTTTAATGCTATAAATATGAATTTTTATAGGTAGTAGTCAGATCCCAAAATAAAGTTTTTATTTACTGATGATTGATTGTGCAATGCTCTGAATTGTGGATTACAATGAGCATTATTATGTCTGTCGCTTTTGCGTCTCGGCTTGGGTTGTGATACCTTCGGTTTTTACTTCAACATGCAGCAAAAATAATTCCGACGTCTCTTCAATTGAATCGTCCAAATGAAAAAAGTACAATTTACAAAGTTTGTCATTATCATTAACTTGTGTTCTGATGACAAATCAAAATTTGATTTTTCAGAAAAAAAGATTAAAAAAGAAAAACTTTATCAACATGTTAAATTGTGCACAATTTGCGGTCGGTCTAGTCTGATAAGTCGAGCCTTCATAAAAATCAGCGATCCAAAAATTAATATGTATGCGCGAAAATGAGATCAAAGTGAAAAACAAAGTTTAATCAAATGTTAGAGTTATTGCAGTATAGTTAGAAGTTAATTAGATTAATCATTGTTCGATATAAAAGATGAAATGTTTCTTCGCTCTGACGGCGTCTTGCTAGTCAACGTTGTTTTTTTTTTTTTTAATAACAAAGACAAAAGTTGTTTTGATTTCATTGTCTAACAATTATCATTGAATTAGTGCAAAACAATTTCATCTATATCAAAGATAATAGTTTTACCTATCGGAATTTTACTAACAAAATGAAACAAATAAATGTTAAACATTTTATAAAAAGTTTTTGTGATCTAACTTGCGATTTAACATTGGTTTATATACTGTTGATTTTTGCGTATGATTTTATTGTTAAATTTAATTTTGTTTAGTTTATAATTTATTTTAAGTGCATTTCTTGCGTAAAATGTTAAACAGCAATGTTACAGAAAACGGATTAATATGAAAATGCATTGTATTTTGTTATTTGAAGTACATTTCTTTTAACTTGCAAACATTTATGTTTTAAAAACTGATTGCTTATCAGCGATCGTAAAATTATTATTTTTATTGAGCGTTCCATTAGTGAACCGACTGTTCAAAAAAGCGAAGATTGGGCTAACAAAAATGCGTACGGTCACGTGTACAAATTGACAGTGCACGTTCTTTTGCCAAAGTACATAGCGTCTAAGACTAAATCTTTTTTTTATGGATGCCTCTCGGCTTTTTCATGCGGATTTTCCATGCGTTTGTTACAAAAGAGAAATAAAGTATTATATTATATATTTGTTGAAACTGTTGTTTTTCAATCTCCACAGTAACAACGAAAAAAAAAACTTTAGGCTAGAAGTAAATGTACAACCTGACTGCTGTTCATTGTTTTATTAAATTTTTTTTTAAATATAATCAAAAGAAATATATACTCTATACACGAATTGTATTTTGTAATATATAATATAGAAGTACATAAAAAACAATAGAATCGTCTCATTTAAAATTTGTATAATACAATAATATCACAGTTCGGAGATCGATAAGTTGTGCTTCCAAGGCCGCACAAACGCGTATAAAATACAAACATTGTATTTACATTTCTCTGTACATCGCAAATATTATCAAACAATCCATCATTGTGCAAAAAAAGTCAGCGCGGCTGTTGGTCTGCGACTCAAACTGTTTCCGAGTTAATAAGATCGTCGAAGAACTCCTTGTTAATGTTAATGAAAGTTACAAAGATTGACAGTTTGATATGAAAAAGAGCATGTATTTTAAGAACTGCAGCGGATTGCGAAGAATGTTTGGCTAGCTGCGTAGGACGCAGGGAGCGCTCTCGAGTGTGCGGACGGCCTCTGCCCAGGCTTCGAGTCTGGGTGCGCAGACCAGGGTGAGGTCGCCCAGCCTCTTTTTGGTCCATTATCACAAATTCGCCCTGTCCATGTCGCGCATCGCAGTTCGTCGATACCCGCACGCGTACTTCCTTTTGTTTCCAAGGTTCTTCTGCGTCCACTTCATTATCCTACGAAAAACAATCATTCATCAATACATACTCACAGGATTATATTTTTAATTATAATATAACGATTTATAATCAATTTTTAACATTATAAAATGGATTTTATTTAAAATTTGATTCAAAATCATTCATTATTGTGACGTAGAATTTTTCTCTGAAGTTCAGAATCTTGTAAAATTATATATAATGAATTGTATAAAATATGTTTATTATATGAAATATATATTGTTTTTATTATATATAATTCAAAAATGATACTTCAAAGTAGAAAAGTTGCACGTCATCACATAAAATTTGAAATGTACTTTAATCATCGTTTACCTCATTTTCATCAACACGTCTCAACATTTTAGTAATCCTAAGCACCAGCTCCGAAACTTCAAGTTCTCGTCTGTTTTCAACTGCACTGACAGTTCCCCTAGCGACCATGTCGCTACGGCAGTAGGCCTCAGCAAGTTGTTCCTTGGAGCAGGGCCTACACTCAGCTTCTTCGTCAGGTTCGAGTTTCTCCAGGTCGTATTGCAGGTGAACGCGAGACTTCCCAGCCGAGAAAGGTTCGTCGGCCTCGACGTAGAGCGCAGCTATTGGTCCACGTGAGCGGAAGCATCTGTGCAGCGAAGGGTCCTTTCCGTCGTTGGGAGAGTACACCGGTCGCAAAGAAGATTCTTTTTCCAGGTAGACCCGTGCTGGTCCCGAAACTTTCACGCAGCCTCGGAATGCGTGTAGACCCTCGCCACCTGACAGCACTACACGTAAGGCACCTCGAGGAAACTGCCAGGATACCGTTCCTCGAGAGCAACGCAGGTACACTGGACGTACGCCTTTTCCTCCCCCATCACTGTGAACAATTTTAATTACACAGGTGAACTTTTTGCAAATAATTTCAACTTCTTTTTATTTATCTTATTTATTTTATTTATTGATGTTCATTTAGTATTTTTGAACGTTTTTGGTTTCTGATTTATTGTTTTTGTATGTTTTCATTATCATTTTGAAGCATTTTTTGTAATTTTGAATTGTTCGATGAAAGAAAGGTATTGGCTCAAGGGATAAACAAAGTGCATAGTATAAACGAGGGCTGAGGTTCGAATCCTACTATTTATTTTTTTATTTGTTTATTTTTTGCATGATAATTGTTGGAGGTTTTTTTTTTAAAGATGAGAAGTAAAGCAACGAGGTTTTGAATCAAACAATAGCATTTCAAGAAAAGAATCCAAATGAAATATTTGGAACGGATGGAAACTAAACTTTACTGCAAAAACAGCAGTTTTGGTCGGAAGAAAGTTGAGACAATAGAACTGGAGCAACGGGGAAAAGCAGTGCAAATATTTAATCTCTGT
The DNA here is from genome assembly GCA_025266255.1 of Trissolcus basalis. NCBI lineage: Eukaryota > Metazoa > Arthropoda > Insecta > Hymenoptera > Scelionidae > Trissolcus > Trissolcus basalis. Next base: position 118,357 of record JAAMPD010000011.1, read on the forward strand.
TATAGCGGTTCTAGTAAGATTGCGGATACCTCGAGTTGTGCGTTTCGTTAACATATCACAAAATCACACGTTAAAAAATCACAACAAGAAATAACAGAGAACCAGATCAGTCAAAAAACATTACTTTTAATGAACGTAATAAAAATATTTGAAAATAATAAAAATTTGAAAATTGTGAAAGAATAGCTTAGTTTTGAAATAATTTCACGTCTGAGTGGTTCAGAGTGTCGTATTGCATCTGGTGGTTGAATCTGGAAGAGGATACCGTTTGACAGGACGAAAATGAACGCGCGCTCATATCGTTATGCGATATTCATTTTGTGTCCAAGCTATAATGATCGAGAGAGATCGATGAGAGGAGAAGAGAGAAACGCCGCCGCAAACGGTATCTCCAGGCAGCCTAAACCGGTTATCCACAACTCGTTTGCGCTTTAATAAACCCCACTTTTCTTCCTTTGCCGTTATTAAATTATATCTCGCGCTCGATATGTCTTCCATGTAAATTATAACTTTTTTTTTTTACAAAATTAGTTCTTCCATTTCTATTTGTTTATTTTTCGAATCCAACTTTGTAATTCTATTTGTTTATATTGGTTTATCTAATATATATTATAATTTATTAAAAAGTTTAAATAAACTGTTAAAAATAGATTTGATTTGAAAAAAGTGAATACTTTTTGAAATGAAGGTACTCTGAGATGAAAAAATGGTCATTAAATTCCTTCAAAATTGCACCACTGAGTTGCGAGTTTTAAAATAGTAAAACTAAACCAAGCAACAGGAAAAAAGGAGGAATTTTTGCACGACCGCGTTTACGCTCCAGTAGTTATGATACAATAATCAGATCTGTCTCGCGATAATTGTGCAGCTTAAAACTCATCGGTGAAAGGAACACATTTTTTTGAAACATATAAGATTTGAAGATAAAATAAGAAAGATAGATGGGACGGAACAAACAAAAATGCAAAGCAGACGGAAAATGACAGTAATGGGTACACATAATTCTTGATATCTTCATATGTAAAGGTGTACGTTTAACATGACTGATATGACAGCCTTACATTCCACGGACAGATAGCATAAACTTTGTAGGCCTTTGCTCATTTCCTGTTTCGTAAGGGATTTTTTACTGACCAGTTCGGAGATAAAGCTTAATCTGTTTTAAGCTTTTTATATTTACGACTTCGAAAAAAAAGCCTAATTTGTCATTTACAAGACGAATTGAGACATTTATTACAAGATTTATTATTTGATAATAAATTTTTTCTTTTTTGAAAACATACAAACAACAACAACTGCAAACCAAATTTCATTTTAATGTTAAAAGAATTTGTAATTAATTAGAAATGAGATGAAAATTTATAGGATGTAAAAATTTGTTATTGTAATTGTGTTTCTGATTTTGATTTCAGGTTTGAAGGTTTCAACTTTGCGTTAGTTTGAAATGATATTTTGAAAGGCGAAGAACGGTTGAATATTTTGATGAGTTTAGGTAAATTAAGGGAAGAGGCGAATAAAAGGGTGAGTCATTGTCTGATTAATTTAGTTGGAAGTGGTGAAAGTGGCGCGCGCGGGGGTTTGCTTGGTTGCATGCTCAGATCTTTGAAATTGAGAAAACAGCGAAATGAGAAGGGGACTGACCTTCCGGTCCAGTCACACTGGTCCGCGGTGGTGTGTGCATGGTGCGCGTGCGCAGGGGCCGCTGACACGCTGCCGAGCAGCAGCAACAGCGATGACGCGAGCAACATTAAAGCGCGCATCATCGGCCCGATTTCGGGAGCACTCACTACCTCGCACTAATTCCCATAAAAAGTCGTCACCGTCGCTTTACAAGGCGCAGCGCGAGTTGGCGCGAATCTGATTCGCAATTTGCACTAGGACGTTTGAGTTTGGCGCGCTTCCGCGGACCGAAGCGGCATGTCGACTCTCGTCTTTGAGTGCGCGGCTCCAACTGAACCTGATCGAGTTTGGCTTTGGCGTTGGGCTTGGGCGCGCTGAGGCCAAGCAGCAGCAACTGGTGGGAGTCAAAAACCCTTCTCTCTTTCTCCTCCTTTTCTTATTTGTGCGTCTGACTCACGCACCGAGTTTACTTGGACCTCAATACGCACGTGGATCCTATCACAATCACATCATTTCGTTTCAACATTTACCGTACAAATCAAATTTTCTTCCTTTTTCTTGGCCTGGTTGGTCTGTTGCAATATTTCTGTCAGTTTAAAACAAAAATTATCATTGTTATCGACGATTTTTCGCGGTTTTACATTTCTGTTTGTTCATAAAACGTTGGCTCGGGGGATACAGAAATTCATTATTCATTAAGGGCTTGCGTTCAAATCCTTTTTAATTTTTTGTTTGTTTTTTTGTTATAATTGATAATGTTTTACAATTTTAGATTTGAATGAAAAAATAGTATTTCTAATGTGTAAAAATCATTTTTATGCAACTTTAGCAGTATTAATATATTTTTTATATTTGCGATATTTTTAATGTTGCGTGAAAAACTTATATTTAACTGAAAAAAAAAAAATGTTTGTAAATTATTTTTTATGTTTCATCTACCAATCTTAACAGAAAATTTTGTACAAAAATATATTTATCGATTCGAATTAACGATTTTGTATATAAAAAAATGTAACTCTGTCGTCGGCAATTTCGGTTATCATTATATCAAGTTCTTTTCGTCTTTAAATCAAACAATTATTCTGTGGCTTTGAGTAACAAAACGTGGATCTTCGAATCTGACTGGAATAATAGATGGTAGTCGAACCGGATTCTTAGAACAAACCATTCGAAATGTGGGTGTAAAAATTTCGCCGGATTTCAAAGAACATAATTACAGTTTCAAATCTCAGAAAAAGAGGTCAAATAATATACTTGTTGACCATCTACTAGAAATAATGAAACCAAAATTCTAGTTCAGGACAAAAGTGAATTTAACAAATTCGAAGAAAAATTATAACAAATCATATACATTTAAAGTTAATGAAAACAAAGTTTTTTGCTCGAAGGTCATTTCCGAGATCATTTCAATATTACAAAGGAATAGATAAATTAGTATAGTTAATGGAAAAATATTGACAAGTTGAATGACCACTAAATCAATCAAGGGTCGGGATAAAAAATGTTAAAAATTGAAATAAGGGAGGTGAATGACCACTAAATCATCAGAAACTAGTCAAAAAATAAATTCGACAGAATCGGACAAAATTCATGGGCGCTTTAATGCCCCCTGGTAAACGAGATTCTTAAGGTCGAAAGACGCTAATCAGCGCGAAAAAAGGGGGACGACGCTCGTTGCATAAATTAGTTGTGACTATATATAAATGATGAATCGATGTTGAAGGAAAGTGCGAAGAGGAATGGTGTGGGTCCTGACGATATGCCAGCCCTCTCGTACCAGCACCTACACACATCGCCACACATCTTAGGATTGTGTGTGCGTTATTTATATACACGTGCACTGTATACATATTGTGTCTGCCACCTAATGTGCTAGCGCTTTTGGTCCGAGCACACTTCCAACCGGTCTTGGCATCTATAACACCTTCGTATTCTAGAAGAGAACTCGCGCCATATGTTCTCTGCACTGAAATATTATATCTTGCATGTAAATACAACTGCAGATATCATTCGCTATGATATAATCATGAGCCGTTTTTTTCATTTGTTCCAATTTTACAGTTTATGAACACACGGAAATATATCTTGATATGTATTTTAAAAATTACAAATTTCATACCTGTCAAAATTAAAATATTTATATCAAAATATATATTACATGCATTATATATATTTTATGAATTATTATAAAATTTAAAAGGAGAACGAAAAACATATCTGATGAAGTTTAAAATGAAAGTCAGCTTTTTGTAGATTCTATTATTTTTTATTTTTCATACCTGTCAAAATTGAAATATTTGTATCAAAATATATATTATATATATTTTATAAATTATTATGAAATTTAAAAGAAGAATAAGAAACATCTGATGAAGTTTAAAATAACAGTCAGCTTTTTGTAGATTTTATTATTTTTTTTATACATGATAAAAAATGTCACTTTTAATAAAGCATTCCATGTTAGTATTAAGGCTAAATGTTTACTCAAATAAAAAATTGATTAATTAAAAAAAAAAGGGTTGCGTTCTTGAAGCGTGCAATCAACCAATGTCAATTACTTTTGAAACATATTGATGTGCAGCATCAATTGGCATGCGATAGACTTTGAGATATATAATTTGTGCCAATGAACGGCGTGGCAGTTGTACCGCTAGCATTCGATGTTTAATTTCACTTTAATTTCGAAATGCGCCTGTGAGTGTCGCGCATGTGGTGGGAAGAGAGAAAAAAGAGAACCATTGAAAAAGAAGTGAAAAATGCGCAATTTCGCGTCTCAGATGTCGTCCAGTTTGATCGAGTCGACGTTGTTACGACCGACGAGTTGCGCCAGCTTCACCACCAGACATCTTTTTCTGAAACCAAAAAAAGAAAGGAAAGAGATTTTTATTATTTTCTGTTTTTATTATTTCCCCTTCGCGCGAATCGTCATGCGATGATAAATTTTGCGATTAACGAGTGCGCGTTCGAATGAATTAATTATTATGCGATTGAAAAACAACTAAATGAACGGGATCGAATCTCGTGGCGGGTCAATTGGACTGAATTACAGGAACGACAAGCAGCACGAGCTGCGTGGAGTTGAGAGGAAAAAAAAAAGTTGTCTCCAGCGATCCAATTGGAACGTGCGCTCTGACCATTTAAAGTCACTTAAACATCAGACGTCTGATTAATTTGTTTGATCGTATAAAAATGTTGCTGGGCAGTTGGTTTTTTCGTCCCCAACAATTTCAGACGTTTGATAGCTAATTAAATATTTTTGTGAAATTATAAAACGTAATAAAAGGGTTATAAGGGGGACAGTCGAGCGAAGTAAGCGAATATTGAAAACTGAAATTCGATATTGCTGCATTGAGGAACGAGAACTGATCAAACATCTGGGGAGTAACAAGATGATGCACATTCGAGATCGAGGATCAAATTTAAGGAATAAAATATAATCATTTCCGACTTTTTTTCCCCCTTTGATCCGATTTCTTAACTTCAAAATTTGACCTTTTTTTTTAATGGTACCAAAGTTGAATTTAAAATTCAAAATTTGATATCAAAATGAAATGTTACAATTTGTGAATCAAATTAAGTATGAAAATTTAATGCAATATGAAAATGAAGTTAATATCAAAAGTGATCACAAAATGTTGCATGATATAAACTTGGTTGTAAACGCATGTATGACCCTTCAACGAAAGCCGCAGTTATCGCCGAAGGGCAACTTGCAAACAAAGAACAAAAAAAGTTGGAGCCGAAAGAAAGGTGCGAAAGCCAAGAGTATATAGGAATAACTGGAGGAAAGAGCGCTGATAGGTGGAACAAGGACACAATTCAAAACGAGAGGCCCATTTCCATTAACCGCACAAAAGCGAACCGATTTACATTGTTGCCTGCTCAAACAAGGCTCGCTCATTTTTTCCTCTCTTTTTTTTCTCTCGTATTCTCGTCACAAGTCAGCAAAATATCTTAACATAAATGACCATTTCTGAAACACATCCGACTCGAAATTGCAGATTTAAAAAACTAATTTCAATCTTCTGACGTAACATTACAATAATTGCAATTTGTGTAAGTTTTCAAAACAGAAATGTACAATTGAAATGATAACTTGATCATCGAATCTGAAAAGATATAAAAAACAAGTTTGATGGTTTCATCGCAGTAATTATTTTCATGGTTGTGAAGTTCATATATTTTTGTTTCTCATGACTTTTCATGGCTTCTTCTCGGACGATCGGTACTTAAAACGGCAACAGCCAAAGATTGTTTAATCACCGAATTGAACTAATTTTGCTCTCAATTTGAGAACGGAGGAAAAAGTGGAGATGGGCTTTCTCATGGGTCCGGGGGATGATTTGGAAGGGCCGCGTTTAATCACGAGGAATCGCGGATATTTGTTTTCGAAGTTAATGACCGCTTAACGTAATTTTGTATCATTGAACGAGTGATCGCACGGTATATCCAGCACGCCTGGGGGAATCGCTCGTGGAAAACGAGATTTCATTGCAATTTAAAACTCGACTGACCGCAACCTGCGCGAACATCATTTGCCCTCAGTTCGCACGCCAGAAAATGCGCATTCCGTTACTGTGCGCAAACTCGTCTCCTAATTTCTGCGTACGAGTGACGTGCTGTAAATTAATCAGGATCAGAGGTTGATTATTTGTAGGCGCATGCAACTGGGGTAATTGTGATGACTGGCTTATTCAAATAATTTATGATTTTACACAAAGATCACAATTTTTAAAAATTCTCTTTTGCTCAACTGAAAGGTGAAATGTAATACTTTTATTTATGGTTCTATGTACACATGAGTTCTATGATTATAGGTAGTTTTATATGGTTTTATATATAACTCTGTTCATGTGGCACAACAACATTTGTATTAGATTCAAGGAATATCTTATATTTTTATAATTGTTATTCATAAGAAGTTTGAATGGTGAAAATTAAAAAATTGTTATTGTGTTTGGATGTTTTAGATAAAATGACAACAAAATTTGGTTTTTGACATTTCTAATATCCAATTGAAAGTCAGTTAATTTTAAAAATGTATACAAGTTTATGAATTTGATGATTAATTTTATTTAGGTACAAGTTAATAAATTTAGCCCTTTCTATATTTTATATACTAATATGATATCTGGTATAATTTTCTATTGAACCAGTTATACATGTCGTACATGATATTATATTAAGGATTTTACGAGAAAGAAGGAACTAAAAAAGAATCATGTTTATTGATATGGACAACTAAAAATTATTCGTTGCATTTTTAAAATTTATTAATAAGAGCTTAAACAGCATAAACATGAGATTAAAATGATCAAGTAGTTATTACTCATTGAATTTAATCAAGTTGAAAGTCAACTTTTGATATTCGTCAGAATTACCCCAATTGCCCTTGCCTGTTTTGCAAAAAAGGAATGAAAATGATAAGGAAAAGATGTTTCGTGTTTTTTTTAAGCGGACATTTTTATGTGAGCAAATGTTAATTGGTCGTTTTATCTGGCCGCTGAAATTACAATATTGACAAGTTTTTGGAACCCAATGGATAAACACCAACTTACGCTTCATTGACGAAAACTTGTTTACTGATTCGGCCGGGAATAACTTGTTTCGGATTGGGATTAAAATGTTGAACGCCGAGTGTTGTCATTCCAGCTTTGTACTGATCAGACGAGATGTTGCCCAAACCAGCCGGGTCAAGACTTCTGAACATGCTTTCGATGTGGCTGCAATGCGAGACACGATATAAAATATAACATAGTCACAGAATTTCGTTTAGCAAGATAATCGGACGTTGCTATACACGTCTATCGCCCGGCATTTAACATTGCCCGGTCCGGTCAAAACATCGGTATGCTTTTAACCAGCTATTTTGTGTGGCGCGAGATATACCATCGGGTGATCGATGTGTCAAAACACTTTTTCACATATTTCAATTAAAAAAAAAAAAAAAAAGGAACAGAAAAAAGTTTAAAGGGCTGGTTTATAATTAGTCTGCTTAATTGCCTTCTAGTAAAAAGGATAATATATGGTCCATCCATAAAATATATACAAAATAATATATAATTTTAGAAACTATATATGATATGATTATATACAATCCTTTTCACGAGGGTGAATTATTTGATTGACTAAAATATAATTTTCCGAATTGTTTAATATCGATTGAAATTTTAGAACGTGAAAAAAAATTTTTATTGAAAAATCAATTTCAAATTAGGTGTTTAGTCAATTTTTAATGTTAGTTGGTGAAAAGAAAAATGGCATAATTCAATACTGGTTATAATGTTGAAACATTTTTGAAATGAAAAAAAAAAGAATGTTCGAAAAAGTAAAAAAAAAATAGTATCTTGACGATTGGATGTATTGAAAGACGTATAACGACGTGGCGGTTTTGCTGATGGCTGTTAAGCACAAGACGAAATCCGGGAAAAGACAATTTGTTGAGCAAAGTCAGCCAATGATTACGGGTGTCTTCGGAGTTAATGAGCCGCCCAGGCCCTTATTTCGGATGGATGTAACTGTTCACTTTTTGCCCAGTTATACGGCCCCGACAATTTGATAAGTTTAAACAATACGGACAGGCAACTGTCATCAGATTTTCAATCCGGCTGAATTGTTGTAGAAAATGAAAATATTTTCAATCAAAATAATAATAAAAGGAGAAAAGATGGAAAGAGAACGGAACAAAAGTGACTAAATCAAAATATTTTTACATTTAAAATTGTTCGTCGTGATAGCGTGTAATCTTATGGTTAAGATGAAAGGGCTGATGGAAGCGGAGGTGCATTAACAATAAAAGTTCATAAGCAGAGTTTGAAACAATGTCTTGGTCATTTCTACAATTGCGTTTGTTACGCGAGTCACGAGGCCAGATTCTCTGCCTACTTATTTCAGAATGATAGCTTTCCTACTTGTCTTTTGATTGTTCGCATCCGCTTCAACATCATTTCTATAAATAAAAGGTTTGTCCAAATACTCGCTGAAACTTAAAAACTTGTCATCATTTCAGCCGAGAGGATTCTTCCTTTTAAAAGGGATGAGTTATTTCGAAAATGATATTTACCGAGAAGAAAAGAGCAGCGGCGGTTTGTCCGCTCCAATCTTGAAGTTGATGCACTTGTCTAAGAGCTCAGCCAAGTATTCGATCGGATGGTCTGGCTCGTCAATTAACAAATGGCCCATCAAAAAGTGAAACAATTCAAAGATCTTCTTCTCTTTTAGGTATTCCTTTGCTTGGTCTTGAGATCTCGATAGTCGTTTCTAATAACAAGTTTTTCTTTCAATCTTTCAAAATTCAACTATTTTAAAAATTCCATTCTTTTTCAATCCCATCATGAATCTATCATATTTATGTTTGTTTAAAATATATTTTGAATTTATTCTGTAATTGGAGACTATGCAAAACATTTTATTTAAATGGATGGAAAAATAACATCTGATCTTATAATTTATAATCTCTCTAATTATCCAAAAGAAGAATCAATTTTAAAACAAACTTATTACAAATAGGTACACTATAACCGTATTAGGTACGTTCAACTCAGTAAAATGTAAAATACTTTTTGAGTTATCAATAATAGAACAAATGAAAAGTTGAATGGAATGAAATTTTTTGTTATTTTTCCCTGTGTTAAAATAAAGAAAAACCATCGGTCAATCTAGACGAAAAATGTTAAACGGCGTGTATTTTTGTTTGCGTGTTACAAACTGATCGTTTCGGTTGCGGAATTCCGTCCGGCGTTCATGAGAGATTTTGGCTCTGGAATGTCGAGTTGCTTGCTCTTCTACGGTTTCGCGGGAGCTGATAGAAAACAAGCGTCCCGTAATAATTAGACCGATTCATTGAAAATTCATTCACTAATGGGCGCCTTAGGATCCGCATACCGCCAATTTACATTTCTAAAATTCGTCTTCCTTCTCGCTGCATACTAAACCAGATTCTTTCAAGTCGTTCAAAAATGTGCACGGCTCCATTTGAAGGACGTAGATGCTGATATTATTGACATCAGTGTCCCAATTAAAAAAAATAAATAAAGTGAAAAAAAAAATTAATTTACATTTTCCAACTATACAAAATTGTCGACAAATTTGAAAATATTCAGTTTTTAATTTGGATTGTAATTTGACTGTGATAAAAATTATAAATTCTAAGAATCAGATTTCATTTAAATTTAATTTTTGTTGAATTTGATTGCGTTTGCGTTCTTTAATTAAAACGTTTTAATTGTGGTTCGTTATTTGCACGCTATTAAAAATGATATCATGTTTCGTGTGCTTTAATCAGCATAGAAAAATCGATGCATATGCAATTTGTTATGAAGGTGTATTTACAAACCCGCTGGTTATACACAATAGAACTAAAGTAATAAGTGCCCTCGCAGAAGTCACGTGCATTCTCAACATATGCTGACGATACATCAGGGGTGACTCGTCACGTGGAAATCATCAAAAGCGTGGGAAACGTTAACACTGATGTTACAACCTCACCAGTGTTTTAGTATAGAAATTAAAGAGTTACCGTGATGCGTTTCTAATTTTGGTTTTTCTCACAAAAAAAAGAACGAGATGAACTCCTGAAAAAAAAACAACAGATCTCACGTTACCTTTGGTGAACTTAAGATTTTTGTAGCACTGCTGTCATTTGAATCCACTTTTTCCATTGCCATCGACTCGAATTTGTTTTCATTTCCATCGTTCAACAGAGACAATTTGTTATGTCGATTATCTGGATTTTGATTTTGAGAAGTGCGGTGAGAATTCATTTTGTCTTTTTTTTTGCAGGTTACAAATTGAAATGCTGAAGTTGGTTTGGAATTTTCAAGTAATTTGAATTTAAATGTCAAGTGATATATAGTAGAATTTTTCCGTTTATATGTAGTCCATATGGATATATTTAGTTCTATAAACGATTCCATATAAAATTCTATTTTCTAAATTTGAATAGAATAGAATTCATACATGATGACATATATGATTCATGAATTGATATATGAGGTCATATTTGTATGTATTTGAAATTTTAAATTTGGAAACGTTCATTTGGCTAAATCAAATGATCATTTTGAGAATAATTTTGAAAAAACCAGTCTATATATGACCGAGCGAAAAATGTTGCAACCGCTAGTGAAGTAACATGACTTGCTGAAATAATTGCAGAGGCTTTTATTTTTACGTTTAAGCAGCTTTTAATTACGAACGAAAAAAAGGCCGCCTTTTATTTGGTATATATCGTTAGAAGCGACGACGTTTTGCAATCGATCAAAGACCGCGGCAAAAAACTCACGGATCGGAATGAAGACTGATCGATATATAGGAATGCTTTCGCGATGATGCACAAGAAACGCTCGTCCGCTCCTTCGTTGTACTTTTGTTTCAATATGTATTTATTCTCCTTGTGCCCTGCAATTTATAGCTTTATTCTAAAAGCCGTTCAATAGTGACGATCAATCAACAAAAAATTCCATTTTTCTTTCAGCCTTTTGTTTTTTTTGTTTTTTGTTTTTTTTGTTTTTGCTATTTACAATTAGTTTCAAATTTTATAAAATTTATTTTCATCTTTTCTTTCATGTTGGAACTTCTGTTGGAAGTTTTTTGTTTAATCTTTTGATTCTCATCCTCTATTAAAAAAAATGTTAGTTTAAATTTAAAATTAAAAAAAAAAAAGTTTTTGATGTACTTTAAAAATGCAAAAATGATCGCAATGTACGGTTGTTGTTATTTATCAAGCTGTAACAAACAAAAGACAACGGAAGGATGTGAGAAATCTGAAAAACTTTTAGCATATGTACAGCGGATTCTCATCAGATGCGGCTGAGGACCTACGAGAGTGTGCTTTTTGTCATCCGACATACGAATTAGGTAGTTGCGTGTGCAAACCACTTTTTGCGCAACGATTCTGCGCACACCAAAGTCGCCTTTTTAGTCATGAATGATTTTCCAGTATCGGCGGCATTTGATTTTATAATAAACCTCCGCCATAAAGTTTCAACATTCAACCAACCAAAAATGTAACGTGAAAGAATTATAAAATCCAAATTTCACTTCTTGCATGGAATGAAAATTCAACACAAAAAGTTTCAAGTCACATTTAGAACTCTCAACCGAGGAAGAGTTAGATTGGTAAAACAAACACGCAATTGACCCGCCGAACAAACTAAAAAACAGTCGAAAATATTAACATGTTGAGTTGAAGTGGGGGGGGGGGCCAAATGATTCTATCTATTGTTAAAAAAAAGTATAGTATATCTGAAAAAGAATGCGGTAATTTAATATGCTAGTGCAAAAATTGGCGTCGGCTGAAAGTTATTGTTGGAAACGGCGGCGCACGTGGCCGCGAAATGTGGCTCACAATGGATAAATAAGAAGGCACACAAAAGCCTTGAAGAGTGTGCAGTCGATTAAATTTCATAAATTAATCGACCGCCGCTTGTTCGTTCTCTCGTGTTATCGGAGCTCATGACACGTAGGCTCTGAATACGACATGGGGGATTGTGTTACCGATTTTATTTATCGGTACTTGAGCTCGCAGTCCTGCTACTTGCCACTTTTTCCGTTCGTTCACTGATTTCATCAGAAATAAATCTAAAAAAGAACATATTATAATCTCAACGAAAAAAAAAAACAAAAAAATTTTGTTGTTTATTGTTCTTACATGTTTCTTTTTTGTTCTTACTTTTATTTGTTTTCTTTTTTGATACTGTTTTTCTTGTTTTTGTTTTCGTTTTTGTTGCTAAGGCATAAACTGTATGTACAAAGCATACGAAGCAGGACCTCAGTGGTTTTTATATTTTTGCGCTCGATTTTGGTATGATGAATAAATGCGCGCATTAAACACGTGCATGTCATACATAAATAACTCGGGGCGAGTTTTTTTTTGTGCACGCAATGCGTCGTTACTCTGATATATTTGACATTGGACTGTCCTCGCTGTTCGGAATGCTATCGAGAGACGATTCTAAGAGCGCTCTCCTTGTCGAGCGTCCACCCTCATACTTCAAGGATATACACCTATACACACTCCTCTTCCTACGCACGAGGATAACAAACCTATTGTGCTTCTTTTAAACTCGATCCTACATACACTCAAGAGTTTACATACATAAATTGTTTTGCAGAGTTTCAGACGCAATATTTTTGTTCCACTTATTTTGAATTTCAACGAGTATAAAATCTTATGATCATGATGAAAAGTTGATTTTAAAAAGAATGAACATTTTATTTCAATTTCATTTCGTCTTGTAAAAATGGATTATTTTTAACTTGAGTGAAAATGAAAAATTGAAGTAGATGGGTTTAGTCAAACTGTTTGATGAATTGAAAAACAAAGAGGCGCGAATCGTAATTTTTTCCTTTTAATATTTCTGTTTGCACATGTGCTTATAGCTATACAATTTTAGTGACCATTAAATTGCTGTTTCTCGTATAGGGGGTATTATTTTCTTGAAAATATATAGTGACCAAAGCGAGGTTTCAGATCAACGCGATACACAATGGGACGCATTGTTCGCTTTGTCATACGAGTACAATTTATGTATTTATACGTTAATTATAGCCCGCCGGTCTGTTTCATATAAAACAGCCCGGGCAACGTGTCTGATCGCTTAGCATAAACAATAGGGATGATATCTGCGTACAATAGCGCGACCGATAAACACGCAAATACAAAGTCACAGTCGAGCCCACAGCTACGCGCCTCTCTTTTCTTCAACTCCTTTTTTTTTCTCAACCTCTCACTTGTTAACAATAGATTCTTGTTCTGGACCCACAAAAACCCATCACACCCGTACCCGCACAATTTTTTGTCTGTCATTTTTTATACTTTTACCCTCATTTTTCTAAACGTTTTTTTTTATAAATATCATTTGTATTAAATTTCATTTTTTTTTTAAATATATATTTTGTTTTAATTCTCTTTCTTTTGTTCAGTTTTGAATGTTTGTATTATTCAGTTTCATTCTTGTCAGTTTTACTTTTCGCAACGCAGTTCATTTTTATATTTATATTTTTATTCTATTTTTTAAGTTAAATTTAGTAGAAAGTTTGACCGTCATTAATAACTGTTTATTATAAAGTAATGAACTATAATCAGCTGTTAGTTAGAAATATTACACACGTGAAATTTTGAATCCGGGTTTGACCACCTCTAGTATAGAGTTGCGCTGTCAAACCGCTCGAATTCACTACAAACTTGGTTCTAGTGTGTCTACATAAGACTGTCCGGTCACTTCCGCACTTTCTCTTTTTCGCAAAAATGTTTTTACTCTGGAATGACAATTAATTGTATCGAAATAGAAATGTAAAAAATCTGCAATACCATTTTTTTTTCTAAGAAAACTTAAAAAAAAAAAAACAAAAACAAAAGATTAGAAGTTTTAACAAATTGCGTTTAAATATTTCGTTCAAGTATTTTTTAAACGGGATGTTTATACGTTTGAAGATCTAAATGATCAATTGTTGATAAGGCTGAGATGAAACGGTTTATTTTGTTTGAGAAAAGTTAGTTCTCATGACATCGAATTATTTTCGCTCCAATTGGTAATTGATGCGATAAAAATGTTTCCCATTCCCATGGGAAATGGAGTGAATTGTCGCACGACCCCGACAATTCATTTATATTTTATTAAAACATAAGAAGTCACATAATAATCAGCCTCTACGACTGTTCACGGTCGTTTTTAAACATTGCAATCAAACAATCGTTGCAGTTGATGAATATCATTTGAATTCTAATTTTTACAACAACCAATAAAATTGCAATTAAAACATTGCATTGAAAAATTTACATTTTTCATTTCATCAGATCATTGACATTCATTTATTTTCCATGTTTTTTTTTTTCAATGTAAAAATTTGCATTTCTAAATACAACCATAAAAATACAACTAACAAAGTTGCAATTAAAAAACAATAAAAAATTGAGTTTCATTTTATTATACAATTTACATTAATTTGTTTTCTAAGTTCTTTCTTTTTTCAAAGAAGAGTTCGCATTTCCGAAGTCAGGCTAAACAGGATAACTGAAATGCGAAAACAGTGATGGTTATTTTTGTTGTCAACTCGGCTCGCTCTCGGCGGAATAAATGTTTAATGTATGTAGATCGGTTAAAAAATAAAAACTGGTTGATCGGCATCGTCGACAGAATATGTATATAAGCATAGGTATATAGTAGCTATAACTTGCAACAGCCGAACCGGTTCAATTATAATATGCATGTGAATGCATGTGTACTCACTATCACAAACTCGCAAGCGCGCGGCAGCTTTTTATCAGTCGATAAAAAAAAAGGTACGGGCGAAAAAAACGCCCGCTACTCCGATCAAGCGCGAAACCTTTATTCTGAATCGACATCGGCAGGCTCACTGTCGTCAGTTACCAACGCCCTTTAAAATGTTCTATATTAGTGTTCCATATATGAACCTGAAAATCTACAAAATTATTCGCTCAATTTTCAACAAAATTAAACAGCAACATCCACAATTATTTTTTTCAAACGAGAAACTGAAGGGGAGATGTTTTGGAGAAAAAAATAGATAATTATTTTCTGCAGAGGGCTACATTGTAGGATCAATTTTTTGTTCTCGAATTTAGCCCGAGGGGGTTCGGGTTAAGATAATAACAATATCAAAACGTTGGTGAACTGAAAAATCAAGTTTACGGTCGGGGGCGAAAAGTTGTATTATTAGTGTACCGAAAGCCGAAAAAGACGGGCGCATATATCTTTTCGTGGCTCTCTTTGTGACCAATTCACTATACACTATGCGGCTTCGACTAAGACACACCTTAGCCCTCAAGGCCCAGACAGGGACTACCATTAATCTCAAGGCTACCCGATCCCAAACCACGTAACTTGTTCTGCATATCTGCTTTTTGCTATTCTTCCTCCGCGCATCGATATCACTCATTTATTACAACATTTTTCCTCCTCAACCCTCCGCTATTTTTTCCACCGTCGAAAAAACTATTGTTCAATTTTTGTTATTTATTTCTTTGTTACGTCATACATTGTTCTGTTTCGATGAAGAAAATAAAGTTGCGCAATAAACATCAGCGATTGTGAAAAACAAGGCGGGGAAACAAAAAAGCGCAATTTATTTGGCGGGATTATTATACAGCAGTGGACATAAGAAACGAGTACCGAAATAATAGCGATCAACTGCGCAAATCCGGTCCATCGGCAGTTTAATTGTATGCAGCACGGGCGCGCCGGAGGCTGTCTTCGTTGTTATTCAACTGACCCAACAGGTTTCAGGACGTTTGCTTATTCTGCGCGCATCCTTCGTCGTGTCAGCCTTAGCCTAATTGCGGGCTCCATTTGAGATTTAAAATAAAAAAATACCATCTTCAGTAAAATCAGTGTTTTTTTGGCCGCGATAAAAATATGGTGAAATATTTTTAAACAAACGTTGGAGTTCAAATTTGCTAAATTTGTGTTTTAGATAAAAAAGATTTTGTGAAATTCCTTTTTGGTATAATAATATGTGATAGATATGTCACATGTATACGCATCTCACATGTCAGATGCTGTATGTATATTTATGTTTGCGGTTATACATCGACATATATTGCATATTTGCATTTGTATATGACAGAAAACTGTTTGCATGAATAGAAAATAAACTTTTTCCATAAATACAAATTATATATAAGGGAAGTTCCATATGAGATACTATATAAGACATGCAAATTACAAATTTTTGCAAATTTCTTGTTTCAAATATTTTCATATATGCACTCATATATGTTGCACATTTGCTTGCACAAATAGAATATATAAAAACATAAATATTTTTTGTTTAAATAAGTTTATAAAAAGAACTATATATAACGAAGGTTGTATATATAAAAAGATATACGACACAAAAAGTACACATCCATCTATTTGAAAACTGTCAACTCTCCCTTCCCGCATCCTACCAGAAAAAAGAAAGTAGCCTGACTACAAACTTTTCTCTATTTTAAGTCCACATTCCTTTCAAAGTGAACGATGATTTGAAATCCGAATTATCTCTATACTGATACGCTTTTTCTTTAATGTTCGAAAATGTAAATTTCACTAAAAATAAGAAAAAGGATAAAACGGAAGAAAAAAGGTAGCGCTGTTATAAGTGTGGACAATCAGCGCAGACGGACCATGAAAAGAGCGCACACATTTGTGTGGAATGGCTCTGGACGCGAATATCGGTAAATCAGCGCAGCCACACCCAGCGCGTTTTCGTATTACTTATGCAAGTCACGATTACTGAACTGGAACAACTGCGGAGAAACGTTGTTTCAAAATTTTACAACTATTTTTTATAACAGATATAAAAAAAATGGGAAAGAAATAAAGAGAGAGGAAAAAACTAGAACAAAACAGACAAATATTTTAGCGAGATCGATAAAGCAGTAATTATATGAGATGAAGTTTTTTTTCGGTATTACACAACGGCGCCACGGCGAAGAGGCAATAAATTGATTCATTGGAAACGGACAAAGTTTGTGGTCGTCGAGGAACTGTTGAATAAACAAATCTGTTCCTCATCATCGGTTCCCCAAAGTCTATTTTTGTTATCTGCCGCGGCGAAAATAAGCCGATTGATCAACGATTGTGACACTGAAAAGGAATCAGTTTCAAGAAATGTTCAGCTTCGTTGCACGGCTAAGTGGACAGCCTTTTAAAACCTACTTCGAATCATCCGCTTCCCCGCAGCGATGCCCGACCCAAAAACTTTGATCCATTGCCTATTATTCTCTTAAATCATCTCCTATTTATTACTTAAAACCTTTTTTTAATATGTCAAAACTACTGTTACGAAAAAAAAAAAAAACTCTGAAAAAATGAATTTTCATGATTTTTGTAGATGGAATAATGATGAGTTTGAATCAATTTGAAATTAAATTGAATTTTCAAAACTACAAAAGTTATTGGAAATTATTGAAGGATTGTTTTAAGTTGAATGAAACAACTAAATCTGAGATTGATATATTTCTAATTTTCGAAAACATTTAAAAGTGGATAACTTAGCTTTATTTTATTTTTTGCATATAAATTTTAATACAAATATTGACAGAAAAATTTTTTCATAAAAGATTAATTTTTCCAATACTTTAAGAGGCTTCCGGTTCCGTATAGCACATACCTGTGAGCTATCAGCACCTTTTTACAGGGCTTCTAATAAGCATCATCGATATTTCTTAGGATTCGCACTCTGGGATAATCCCGTGAGAACAATTTTTACTCCACTTTTTTTATACATAACTTCTCGCTCTATTCTTTTTATTTTTTTATTTTTACAGAGTATGATACCATTCTAATTTACTTTTTTCCCCTGGGATCAACTTTCAAATTATGAGATTCATTCTTTATGATACTTTACGGAAATTACAAAAAACGGGTGTGAGAAAATAATGTCCAAGTTGGCTACGAAAATGAAAACAACAAAGATGAACGATTGCAAACATTTATATTTATTTGTATTACCGAATTTTGACAAAGCATACAATCTCCTTCGTTTGTGTTACAAGTGATTAGTATTAATATATTTATATGACAAACGTGCATAAATAAGTATGTTTTTTTTTTTCGTTCCCGAAAAATAATAAAATCGTTACAATTGATCCGCATTAATTTACATGTTTTATGACAGGGTAACCATCGGGACATATTATAGAAAATGATCCTTTCGCATGAAATTCAAAACCAATAAGATTACAGGACATAGTGATGAAGAACCGAAAATCGATCAGTACTTTGCGATTGGGCTTTCGTCAGCTCGTACTACGTGAGGGTACTCAATACGACGCTTATGTAGGTCGATGGATTCGGAATATCCTCCAGCAATGCTAAAATAAAAACAAATATCAATTAGCATCATTCAATTAATTTCAATAAATAACAAAAAGAACCAGTGATTTATCTGCAATTAATTTTCAACGTACAAACAACATCACAAAATTCTTCAAACGATGTACAAGGCAATAATTCGTCTCTGTAAGTAGCAAGAACGCGTTCCGATGCCTTCAGCAATGCTTCATCGTTGTGTCTGATGTATTCAGCTAACACCGAAGGCCATTGATCTTCCGATAAAAAGTTTACTTTCTGCAACAAGAAAAAGAATTCAAATTAAGGGAATGAACGAAAACAAGATTTAATAAGTGGTAATAAATATGGTAATAAAAATACCCCGGAGAAGAAGTTGTCATAGATACAATTCACAAGACCAAAAAATACGAGGGCACTCTTGTAAACAGAATAATCCTTCACAGTTGTGTCGGTGATGGTTTTCGTTGCCACTGACGGCGACACGTGACGTTGATGGGCCATCACAATAAGCTTCCGCAAATGTATCAGTCTATATCTCAACCAATTCGTGGTCGTGTGCAAAAGTAGCGACATGGTACATTGATACAGGGGTCCTTCCGCTTCATAACAGTTCTCCAGCCAGGCACTACCGGGTGGAGCTTCCAAATAATTTACAAACGCTACGGTCTCTCTGGTAGCTGATCTTGTCCTGCAAAAAATTGTAAGTTTTAATTTTTCAAATTATTTCCTTTCAATTTCTTTACTTTAATTATTAGTTTTTTTGAAAGTATAACTTACGTATTGATAACATAAAGCGCCATGTGAATCAGATAAGGAATAATGTGCATGTTTGACTGTGGTCCACCACCCCCGGTGTCATCGTGGAAACTCTTCTCCTGGGCGAACCGGAGCAAAAGAAGTTTCAGATCATGAATGGTGGATGAATACGAGATATCACGGTGACCAGTGCACTCCTGAAGATAGGTGTTGTGTCTTGCAAGACAGCTAGCGAACGCTGATTCCGGTACCTGAGGTCCCCAAAGTGGCAACAATCCGTTGCACTTTGTGTTTGCATTCTGCAGTGCCGCCGACTCCCATTCGTCACGGACGCGAGCCAAACGCACTGCTGACATGTGACAATCCACATGAACCACGTTGAAATGAGTGACTGTGTTGTAACCGACTGTTTTACGCTGTTTCAGTTCAAACTCCTCGACGTTGCAACGTTTTGTGAAGGTGTAAATTCCTAGAACCTAAAATACATCGGTTCACACATTGTATTTAAAATGTCATCTAATATTTTATTCATGTAAACAAAATACTTTTAAATATTTGATTTTGTTTTTTTGTTCTATTATTTATTATCAATTATTATTTTAATCAAGTTTAAATTTACCATGCTTGGTTTAAATTTGTATCCTTCGCGACAAATAACACAAACGAGGCCGGTTTCATCCCCGAGATCCTCAATCTGATCCAAAATAGTGCCACTGGCGGTAACCTGGCCCTTGTCATTGGTTCTCATTCCTAAAGCTCCCAGTTGTCTCTCTCGCATTGCCATGGCCAATCGTTTTTTCTCACTGCGAGTATTCTGTCTAGCTTCCTCGATTAACTTGGCTACTTTCTTGTTTGTGCAGAGTGCCTCGAGCAAATTCTCGGCCAGCGAACCTACATGTTCATTTGAGGAAACTTGTTCGAGGGTGTGAATGATGTTGATTGTAGTTTGGGCGACTGCGAGCTAAAAATTAACAGTCAATCATGAAAAATCAATAACCAAAGGAAACCCACGAATTCTTTGTTCTTGTTCATTCTGTTCAATCGTTCGTTTATATTTTACCTGTGTGGGTTCGTGATCTCTTGCAAGACCAGTAAGGAAGCGAAGAATGTATTTTAAAGCAGGTTTAGATATGAAAGCTTTTAACTCGTCACTGTCAGTAGCAAGCAGAGTTGGCTTTACAGACGGAGCCAAAATCTGAAAATACAAAAAAGATGCAACATTTTTAAATTACAAAAATGAAATCGAGAAAAAGATAATAAAAATTGTCATTGAAATAAATGACGAACCGTGATATATTCGAAAGCATTCTTGACAATTCCCATGCTGATAATATGATCTTTAAGCGTGTTTCCAATTGCGTTACGTTCGATACCCTGCGTGAGAACGCAGAACAGCTCCAATTTTTGTTCGTCCTCGTGCGTGCGCTCAAAATCGAACCGGTAAAAATTAAGGACTGGTTCGAAGTAGTCGCATAAAAGTGCCATCTTTTCTGTATTGCCGTAGGTCAGCGCCGCAAGAACTCGTGCCAGGTGTTGCAGCACATTCGAGCTCTGTCTAACAGCAGCCGACTGCGTGCACGAGAGCAAAGATTTGATATGCTCCGGACCGCCGAGGGTTTGCGAAAATTCTTCAAATGATTCCAAAGATTGTGAAGCTGCGTTCGATAAGATGGTTTCCATTATCTAAAAGGCGAAATTAAAAATTCAGTCAACAATTGTTTATAAAAGATAATATACAAATCCTGAAAATCATGAACATTTATTTACGTCAAGTAATTGCTCAGTGACAGTAGCTTGAGAACTGTCAGGTTCAGTTGCGAGACACCTCTGAAGAACATCAAGTAGGACTGCAACGGCCCTAAGTTCCGGTTTGCTGAGCACTTGTTGGTTTTTCTTGACCTTGACCGACAAACGGAACAACTTCAGCAGCACCTGGAGCAGGGGTCGGGCTCGACTGATGTCCTGTATCGCAGCCAGTCTGTCGAGCATGACTTTGAGACCTCCGCAATCGGCGAGCACGTTTGCCATCTTGTAGACTTCCTCATTATTGACTTTCTGCTCACTATTCGCGTTCAAAGATTCGACGAATTCCTCAGTCGCGTCTCCAAGCAGACCTCGCATCCGGTAGATCACGCGCATCGAATCACAATCGCCTCCTTCCAGCAGCCATATCTTTTTGTACACCTTGAAACAAAAATTTACACATTTAGTAAATAGTAAATTCGTCAAGTTTACTTCACAAGTACAAAGTTTAAGTAATACTCTATTTTCAGTTTACATAAGAAGTAATGAATAAAAATACAATATAATTTAATTTTAGTCATTTACTTCTTTGACTGGTAAATCAAGGCTGATGATTTTATTGTTGACTAGCAATTCCATTCCATTGTCATCCTCAAGAAGAGCCACCAGTTCGCAATCTTGACAGATTTTGTTTTTTACATCTCTCATAAGCGGTCCTAAACCTGGATCAAGACTACTGTAGGGATTGCCCAACATTCGACCCTAAAATATTACACATAAGAAAAATTAGTTAAATTAATATATTCAAAAATAAGTGAGTCTAATAAAATCAAAAAAGTTTAAGCACTAACTTGCAAGAAATCTTCCTGCTGTGGATCTTTTTCCAGGGTTAAGAAAAATTCGCCTACATCGTTTCCTTCCGGATAGATAATCGAGCACAATCTTTCAAATATGAAAACAGGTGTCCTCACATCCTGCGGACTGTACTTCTGAACAGTCTCCACACAGATTGCCATGAACGCTTTCGTTTCCTCTTCAGTGCCTAGAAAATTAATTAAGTAACAAATCGTTTTATATTTCGAAAATTAATAATAACAATAATAAACAATCAGATAATTACCAGTTGTCATCTCCTCCAATAGTCCGAGCAACTTTTCTTGCGTTTCATCGATGAGTCGCGTTCTTTGAACGACTAGTCTTCTGAGCAACAGATACCCATTCAAAACAGCTCCGACCAATCGACCCTTGTACTGCCGTTTGATATTTTCTTGTTCCAAAAACGTTGACAGCAACTCGGTGAGCATTTTCAGCGAATATCCCTGAGCGAGATCGCTCGTTAGTGTGGTCTCCTCGAGTCTATGAAGTTCCTCGATCTCTCGAGTCAGAAGGTCAGCCAGCAGGGTCATGACCCCACGAACAGCAAGGAATTGTTTCCATGGTGAAGGTTCTATCAGACTTTGATAAAGGGCGAGGAATTCTGCACTGCTCTCTCCTGCGGTTCGCAGTTCCTGCAGGTACCCAGTGAGAAGGATGAGCACAACCTTCTTCCTTTCAGTTCCTTGGCAAAGACTCTCCACCATACTGCAGACGACTTGTCGAGCCAATCGAGAGCTCGGGTTAAAGAGGACTTCTTTAAGCCATGCTCCGTCCACGAGTTTTAATGGTTGAATTCCTCGCAGGCTCATACATCTGTTGTGCCATCGGTGACTGTACTTTTCTGTCAAGTAAAGAGCTCTTGCTTCAGCCTGAAAAATAAATCAATAAATATAAATATTTATAAATAAAATTTGAACTTATTTAAATTAAATGTATATATAAATTTAAATAAATTATAAAAAAAATGTATATATAATTATAAAAATTAAACGTATAGTATAAGACAGACCTTTTTCAAAGGTTTGTTTTGATTGAGTTCAACTTTCTTGGTAGGCATTCTGGCCAACCACTCAGCATTGCTGTGTTTTGGATCTCCACTGAGCCATTTTCCGACGTCGATGCTAACTCCCTCGGGCAGCTGAATCGTAGCCAGCGACTCAATGGTCTTGTCCTTGTTTCTCTTCGAGATTGGTTGGTCGGGTTTGATAAGTCCCTGTAGGATCTTGAGACAGGGCAGAATGACACTTTCCATGACTGCGGGACTTTTCGAGTCCTTGCAAGCCATAAGGAAGAGCTGCATAACACATCGAAGTTTTTGTTCCCAGCAGGTGTCGTCTTTCTGGAGTAATGCTGCCAGTAATGCCATCTCATGCCGGACGGTCATTGAAAGATCGGAGGTCGCGACACGTCCCTTCAGTGTCATTGTCACTCGGTTTGTCAAAAGGGAGCACAGCTCTCTTGTTGCTTGAGGATTGTCACGTGTTATTAAACAGAGTAACTGACGAACTTCTTCTTGTACCTGTAAATGAAAATTATATTTTAAAAACAATTAATCTAATCTAAGTAAAAGTTACAAGTAAAAGAAACAGTTACATAATTGTAATTCACTTGCAAAATTTTTTTTCTTTGAAAAATGAATAAGCACCTGAGCAGTTCCTCTTCTCAGATTATTTTCCACCAGCTCCTGAATAAGTCCTTGCTTGCAAAGCACGTCCCTGGCAGTAGCGTTGGTAGCCAAGGCTCTGAGCAAAGTAAGACAATGCTCGGTAGCAGCAGATGCACAACCGTAACACCTAGCCACTGGCATATTCGTCCCTGCTTCAATTTTGCTCGGATCAATCTCATCCCTCTTATCCCTAACTCCCGCCTTGTGTCCATCAATCTGGTTTCTGTCATACGCGACAAGTTCTCTTCTGCATGCCAGCACCTTCTGTATGATCTTACTCAGATCTTCAAACGAGGTTTTGCACTCGCTGCAGTATTTCTGGGCCAGCAGTTGTATAGCTCTGTTAACTTGATTGCTGCTTCCTGATACTTGTGCACTTCCATCTTCCAAACCTCTGTCCAATCTGTGCTCTGAGATCTTCATTAAGAGCATCTCCAGAGTCGGCTTGTTTGCAATCAGCGACTTGTACACCTTGTCCGCCTTCTCAAGTAGGGTGTTGATCGTCGCAACGGTTTTCTTCCGGTCATCGTCGCTCTCTATTGGGTCGACAGCACAGCAAGGTCTGCCTGTCAAGGTATAGTCGAACTTGGCGTACTTGCAGAAACCACAAGCGTGGCACAGGAACGGATCCTTCTCATCGTAGTTGATTGCACGACACTTGTGACATTGGAACACGTTTTCACCACAGTTTCCACACACTCCAGGATTTGCTGGTACGCTTGCTGAACACCGAGGACACTGCAGCGACTCGGATGAAGCTTGGATGTTCTCGTAGAAGTCAGCGTATTCGATCATTAAATTGCAGGCAACTATTGGTAGAGGGAATTCCATTTTCACCTGAAAAACGAAACAAAACAATTGTTATTTACAAATGTTTCGATTTGTCAAACTGGAACAACCCTAAAATATAATAAAGTGTATAGACCTCAGTTTGTCCCTGCGCAAGAGAGACTTTTTTCGCCTTGTGCCACATGGCAGGTTTATTTTTCAGCTCCACCACAGCCTGGACTGATCGATTGTTGTAAAAGATGTTGATCGTTCTAACCATCTTGGTTCTCTTCAGGTCACCGATTCTCAGAGTGATTCTACTGATTGTGTGACTGCCAACGAGTTTGACAATCTGAGTTGTGGTTGTGAATTTTGAGTCCATCTTGATAGATGATAACTTGATGGTTGCCATTGGGACTTCGGGATTGTTGCAGACCAGGCAGGGCTCACTTTCCAGATAGTACCCATCGAGCTCAACAAATTGAGCGAGATTTGCATAAAGATTTGCGTTAGGGTGACGAGATAGTAGTTCGTTTTGAGCATGAAGTACTGCTACAGCTGCCTGCTCCATGTTACCAAGATTTTGCTGCTGTTGACTCTTTTTGTAAGGATTGCGAACAGTCTTCAGTGAGAAGTAACCAAGCAGGTCGACGAATTGGGCTGCTTTGCGTCCATACATTGGAAGGAGAGGCCATAAACGCCAAAGCAAATCCAATAACATTTCTTGATACTGCTGATCGCAGTTTCTAAAACAAAAATAAATATAAGTACATTTGAACATTTTTTGTTCGATCTTTTAGTTAGAAGATGGTACATTTCAATTCGTAAATCTTACTTGTAAATAGCTAACATCAAAGAATGTGCCTGCCAGCGCATATTCGTGTTATTAGTTTCAAGTAAAAACGTTTGTATGAATTTGGTAAGCAAATGTGGAGACACTTGTCTTTGGATCTGAGCAACCAAGATTGAACAGTGGGCTTCTTCTAATAAAGCCTCAGTGTCGGAATCTTCTGACTTGTCTCGGTCACGTCTTCCATTGCTGAAAGCTCCCTTGCTTGGCTCCTACAAATTTCAACGAATTGTATAAATATCAAAACGTATCAAAAGTTTTCAACTATTTTTTGAATTCAAAGGTATTGTGATTTCAATTAATCCGAACCTTAATTTTCGAATCTTTGGCTTTGTTGGGTGTACAGATGGCACACTGAAGTAGCTGTAGAACTGTTGGACTAACTCCTTCATCGAGCAGAGTGGAAATTGAAAACAAATAGGACAGAACTGTATCCTGTTTCATACAGAATCTTTGCCAATTTTCTGTGCGGCAGGTCGCAATTTCCACGCAACATTTCAGGTGTTCAATGAGTTCAACGAGCGAATCGTAAGGCAGATTGATTGAGTGTGGAAGACCTTGAGCTGGGTCGAATCCTCCAATGTTGCAACATTTTTGCACCGACTGAAAAAAAAAAAAAAAAAAACAAATGGAAATTAATCAAAAAATTGATACTGAAACCATGAAAAGACGCAGTTCTTTTATACAAAATTGTATTATTACCTGTACATGCGAAACCAAAGCATGACCATCCCTCAGTTGTCTATACTTTTCCTTGTTTCCACAGATGAAGAGCAAAAGTTTGCGCACCTGTCGTCGTACAAATGGTGTTTGGTAGGACATCATGTACTCGCAAAGATAAAAGTACCATGCCTGCTAAAAAGATAATAAAAATTAAAAATTAGTTTAATCAATTTATAATTACTTTAGAAGCTGATGGAAAAAGAATAATTTGAAAAGTACTTGTTCAAAAGCCGGTTGACCCACACTGCTGTCGGTATTTTTATGAACTTGGTAAGGCAACCTCAGTGCCATTTCAGTGAGCAATTGTGGATAAGGTTCGAAGACGTCGTTGGCGTGGCCCTTGACATATTGTCGTAAAAAGAAAGGCGACATGTCCGGGAGAGAGGTAGTAAGGTTTTCTTTCAATAATTGACCACCGATCACAGTACCGGTGTCTTCGGTCGAGGTTCTATAAATTATAAAATTAAATGAAATATCTTCGCAAAATAGGACTTGAGTTACAATCAAACAGAAAATAACATGTTTTTACGTTTCCAATAATCTAACAAGGCTTTCAGTAAGTGGAGACAGTAATCAATGACTCCAGCTTTGCTGAGGAATGCAGCAGTCGTTCTGGAAATAAAGCTCGGACTTTCTGATTGACCTTTCGTGTTGTACTTGGATCGAGACATCAAAACACTGAGCAAACGCATGATTATGAGATGAACTTCTCTCTTGTTGCTTCGTTGGCAGATGTTTTCTGTGTCTGGTTTATCCATTTCCAATTCCATGACAAGAGTGTTTAACAACTGCTCCACGCAGGTTTTGTCTCTTTCGTCTTGCCCATCAAGATCAGACGTTAACATCAAAATCACCTACAAAATTAATTAAGTTTTACGAATCCATTTTGATAAGTTAATTTATTTTTAGTTAAATTTTAGACAGGATTCAAAAACCTATACCTGCATAAATGGAATAGCCAATACACCTGATACTTGGTCAGATTTTGTCAATTCCGGAATGAACTGTCTCAATGTTTCTAGAAGCAAAAGTTGTACGTCATGTAAATTCGTGGTACTTTCTCCAGGAGGCTCGTTTTCCTGCTCCGGATTAGTTTCAGTCGTTTCCTCTTGTTCCGTCGTCTGAAATTAAAATAAACATTCAAATTGTATTTTACACATTCAAATTCGATTATCGAAATTGAAAGTTCAAAGAAAAATTTATTTACAGGAAAGATGGTGTTGTTAGCTGCAGTTTCAGAGCGCGAAGGTCTGTTGCTAGTTTCTGATGCATTGTCTCCATAAGCGGAACTTCTTCCAGAAACGTTATGCTCTCCAGTGATACTATCTACTGCACTGCCACCGCTTTCGCTGCCGCCACTTTCGCTTCCTTTGCTACCACCCTGCAAAATTTAAATCAAAATGAATGTCAAATATTTATCAAAATTCATTAAGAAGTAACAATTTATCATAACAAATCTTTACTTGTTCTGCAGGCGAGGTTCTCAGAGTGCTTCCATCCGTAGCTGCAGTTGATCCTTCATCATCTGAGCCCCCTACGGAAGCCGTGGTATCAGAGTAAATTGTGCCCTCAGCACCCTATGAAAAAGATAATAAGATATTATATACTTCCGAAATTCAAAAACTGTTTAGACTATATCGTCGCCCCAGACGAAAAAGGGCCTATTTCAGTTAATGGATACAAAAGGGCCTATTTCATTTTCGTCTCCGTTTTGTCAAAAAAGGGCCTATTTGAAAATAATCGTAAAATAGTCTATCTCATAAATTTTTGATGAAAATGACAATACAGGGCTTATCTCAACTACATTTCGAAAAGTGGTCTATTTCAACTTTTTAATTAGATTTTTGACGAAAAAGGGTCTATTTCGTAAAAAAATAATTGCATCTAATTGTTTTTCATTTTTTAATACAAAATAAGTGTAGAGGCACTAATGAAAAATTGTTCATATGTTTCAACATCAATTTCGTTGTTGGGATATACACATGCATAAACATGATGCATATATATTTCATTTTCTCACATTTTTTATGTTTTTTATATTTAAACCAATAAATTACAGTTTTAATTAGTTGATTTAATTATTTTATGTTAATTTTCTTATAATATGGAAACATTCATTCGAATACAGTGTTGCATAGTTTTCTAATTGTTATTGGTCGAAAATTGCAACAATGTCAGCAATGACCTGACATATAAACAACGCGCGAATAAACGTGTGTGTGACCCTTTGAAAAAAGGTATAACTTAGTTTATAACTTCTGCAGTATATCATTGGCAAAAAATATAAGTGTTTAATACATTTTAAAAGTTGTCAATTATAGTGAAAGAGAAATTTGAAGAAATTGAAAGAGATTAAAATTTTTCCAAGTATGAACGAAATTATATTCAAGCAAGACAATTTCAGCAGTCCAGAATTGTCGAAAAAACTGATGAAAAAAAACTCATGGACAAATTTCATGGAATGCAGTTTAAAAAAAGCTTATTCCGAAAAAATTGAATTGACTAACGAAAAATTAATCATTTGAAAACTATGTTAGACAAAAATTTGATTCCACCAGAAAAGCGCTATTATTCTATTATGAGTTGATGTATCCGTGATTTTTTATACAAAAACTCCTTAATTATCAAAAATTAAGAATAATTATTAGAATAAAAGTTTATGATTTATTTATAAAGGATAAAAATTATGAATAGTATCTTATCAACTATGTCGAAATTTGATAAAAATTATTTAAATACATTGTTGGTAAGTTTGTGAAAAAGATGAGTTCTTTTTGTTGGTGTGTTAGTAAAAATAGTTCAAATTAGCCAACTTGGGCTAATGGGAAATTTGGAATAGGCCGTTTTTCGATATTTTAATGAAATAGACCCTTTTTCGTCATTTCATTTTGAATTTCTGAAATAGATCAACTATCATTATTTTGAAATAGACCCTTTTTCGGCAAAACTAAGAGAATTTGAAATAGGCCCTTTTGTATCCATTAACTGAAATAGGCTCTTTTTCGTCTGGGGCGACGATATATAAACAAAAAATGTATATCACGAAATCGAACCTGCGCGGCGCCTTGAACCTGAGCCAATCCCTGAGCGGCCAAAGCCTGCAGACTCTGGAGAGCCTGTCCACTCAAATTCTGTAGATTCGAAAGTCCTTGTTGGAATCCCTGTTGGAGTGATTGCAGTCCCACACCCGCAGCTTCGTGATCTTGCAAGCTAAGAGCAATGGCGAACTCCACCATAGCTTCATCGTCATCGGCAGGTGGGATATCAAGTAGTTGGTGGAACCCACTGGGTCCCAAGAAAGCTTCAAGTGGATTAGCCGCGCGGTTCCCAGCGATTCCCTGTGCACCTTCTGCTTCCAGTAAAGCCATTGGATCAACAGTCTCCACGTCGAATGGTTGTTCTGCCTCTCGAGGTTCTTGGGATGACGGTTGAGCCGTTGCACCTATTTTTTCTTCCGCTTCAATTGCATTTCCTGGTGTTCCGCAATTCGGTGGACTTGGTATATAAACTCTGCGCCTCTTGCAACGAGGTCGCAGCACACGAACGATCGCTTGTTTTGCACTGAAACTGACCGCAGGATCAGCGCAAAGGAGCAGGTGCAAATACAGTCTCGCAGCTAAGGGCGTGTTAGTTTCTACGTCGCTGGTGGTGAATGCGTGAATGATCTCAACGATGGTGTAGATCGTCGCTTCGGTGTGAGTCAGGCCATGAACCACCACTGGCGCCAGAGCCATGTTCTTCGGGTAGGCAATGTGCAGGTCCCACAAAACATCCATCAGTTGAATTATCAGGTGTTCATTACTGACATCGCGACAGCGGTAGGGGAAATTGAAAATCGGTACTAGAAGAAAATTAAAAGTTAAATGAAAAATTAATATAAATGAGAAAATAGCATATAATTGTGCAATTTATCTTTAAAGGTTATAAAGAATAATTACTGCTGCTCTCTTCCATCAATTTGGTACAGTTTTGTTCAGTGAATTTAGCCAAATTATAAGGTCTGGCTATCGCGATGCTTCTAATGATGAGAACAAGACGGTAAAAGTTTTCTGCGTCAATGTTTCGACGATCTGCAGTGGCACGCATTTCTTTCAGAGATTCAAACACGTGTTTCAAGAGAACTTGGTCCTGGAAAATAAAAATAAATAAATTAATATCGACGAGATCATTAGGAAATAAAAGTGAGTGAAATGAATAAATATTTACTTTGTGTGCATGGTACTGCGATTTGGATCCATGCAAAGCTGCCAGTAAGGTGAACGTGTGCATCTGTACTGTAGACGGAGTTGGAAGAGTCAACAGCTGAGAAGTAACGTCGATCGCTGCCAATCTTAGTGCGTTCTTGTCTCCCTCGTCATTCGGTGACAACGTGAAGGCATATTCCAAAACTTCAAGAACACTCGATATCATCCTAAAATAACACAATTAAATGTTACCAACAAAAGTTCAAAACAGTGGAACAAAATTCTGCTAACATTCAATCAATGTATTAAGATACAAAAATTGTCTACAAAATTGTATACAAAACCCAAGATTCACATCTTACCTAAAGACATTGACAAAATCGTCCCTTGCAGATCTGATGCAATGTCATACAAAAAAATTACCGTCTTTTTATATATAATCTTGGCAGATGTTATTAAAAGTATCACAATTTTTCATTTGCAACTTTTGAACAAATATTTGTAATTGGATTTCACTTACTTGTCAACGGAGGTCAGGGGTGTAACAACCGAAAGGGCATTTTCATTTCTACCACTCGATCCGACGATGCTAGCTGTCGACTGAGCAGGAGTGGATTGTCCAGCTGGGATGTCTTCAGGTTCCTCGGGCCAACCAAAAGCTTCCTTGGTCATACCGTGACTGAAACCAAAACACAATTCACATATCTCACCACATAAAATTTGCAACTGAATTGAAAATATAAAAAGAAATAGCAACAAAATATCATAAATGGAACCTACACTTTGATGGAATCAACCATAACGACACCTTCAGGATCTTGAGAAGTTCCAAACTTGATGATCAATTTCTTATCAGCCAGCAAACTTTCGTCCCTTGTCAAGGGAATGTCAAACCAGCGACTACGACTCAGATTCGTTCTGATGCTTCTACCAAACACCTGAAACGAAAATTCAATTTTTAAGTATGTTAAATCTTTTTCAATTTTTGTCAAATGTTTTTTTCTTGTTGTGTTTTTAAAATTTCTCACCTCGATATATAACGGAGCTTTTTGCACATCTTGATTTCCAAGCTGTACCCTAAACCCGGTCATTACCAAGGCTGCATCATTATTGGTAATCTCGACAGTAAAACCAGTGGCTTTGGTTGAAACCACATACATGCCGGTGGTATTTAACCTATTTTTCAGCTGCACAACGTTATAAATCTGCAACAAGTCGTTTCCACCGAACTCAACGTTGTCCATGGCCTGGCAGTGTTCGAAAAAGTCAACGGGGAATGATACTGGACCCAATGGTTTGCCCGCTTTAGTTGTCTTCTTTCGACGCGAGTGTTTCATCAGCGAAGCCGTGGTGCTGATCGGTTGTACATTCGCCGACATCCAGAATCCGGTCTGTTCCATCGCTGCCATGTAAATTCTCAAACTTCCATCCTCGCAGAGGAGAATCAGTGTTGTGCGGTGCTCAGTTGCGTTTGAACTCAGGTGACGGATCGCTACGAAGTCCATTATTTTCGCCTTGGCCGGGACCACCTAAAATTTTAATTTCCAAATCAAATTAAACAATTTGAACAACATTGAAGTTGAAAAACTAGAAATTAACAAATACGATTCACTATGATAAACAAGGAACTAATTTGAAACATATGAGAATTAAACATACTTTTATTTCCTGGATCATAATCGTATCCGGTTTGATCATCAAGATGACAGGATTGTTTGTAGTCTGCAAGACCGAACAGACCAATCCAGGGTGGTTGGGCACCTCGCTCCATTGACAAAGTGGTTGCTGTTGTGTCTGATTATTATTCGATTTATTTCCGTTAGCCTTGCTAGGCAACAAATTAATAGGAAAGACATTGACAATTTGCATCTCCAGCTGCTTGATCGGCGCGATGAAACTTTTCCCATTGGCGTAACTGAAGAACAGCAACTGCAGGGTGTGCGAATAGTAGATCGAAACTCCGCCTCCGTTCACTTGTCCATTATCCTTGATCTCTGGATGTGATACATCAAGAGTTGTTGTGACATAAAATGGTCCATGTTTCGCCAGACTGTTTTCCTCCATGAGAACGCTGTAGATATACCCTGCAGATGACATCAGCAACAGGGAGAACCCTCTGTACACGTCAGAGTGGAAGAACGTGCAGTCGCGGATTTTTCCAGTTGGCACGAGGAAATAGTACTGTGGACTAAGAGCGTCCTTAGCGAGGTCGTAAATTTTGACGAAATCAGCAGTCACCAGAGCGAGCTGGGTTTGCGAACCGGGAAGCCATGTGGCTTTGATGATAAAGTTGCCAGTCTCAAGTTGCGGGTGCAGTACCAAATGATCCGAAACTGTGCCGGAACTGTTGAACGTCAGGACGTGACAGTCCTTGAGGCCGCAAACTGCCAGGAAGTTTTCGTTCCACTGGTTGCCCGTCACGGAAAGAACAGTGAAAGGAATTGGCGCGGAAGAAAGGCGTGTGAGAGTGAGTTTTCTCTTGGATGAGTCGACCTGTTTTAGCAGAGCGCTTAACTGCAGTACGGTGATCTTGCCCTTCTCGTGTGAAACTGCCAGGTGCTGACGTTTACCGTGTGGCGAAAGCAGACAACACATGGCAACTCGGCGGATCATATGCGCCGATAGAAGTTGGCGAATTGTCTGGCCCTGGTCGCCGGAATAGTTCATTCGCACATTCTCGAAAGCTCCTTCTTGAGAACCCAATGTTGGCAACTGGTACAAAAAATTTCGTAGATGATTTGTATGTTGTTGAATGTTTAAACTTAAATTTATTTGTTCTAAAATTACAATTACCATTAACTGGTCGGTGTGTTCGAACTTTTTGTCCAGAGTATGAAGGTCCATCAACGCTTTTTGCGCTCTTGCATGACAGCCAACAGCAGAATTCTTCTGACATGAAGCGTCTACTGCTGGAACCAAAGTTCGTGTCAACTCCACGAGAGAGGGGATCAATTTGCTCTTCCATAGTTGTGCCAGGACCCAGTCCTTGGAGCATTCTACGAATAAAAAAGGAAAGAATTAGAACAAAGATAAACAGACTCAGTGGAATTCTACAATTCCAAAAAAATCTTTCATACCTAATTGTTTGGCAAGTGCAATCAGTTTTTGTTTATCTCTTCCACTTCGTTCTGAAAAGTTGACAGAAAAGTGAACAGGACTTGAAGCCCGTCTCCTAAGACTACTTGTGAGAACCATATTGGAGTTATCAGCATTGCTGCTGGAATTGGTGAAGGTTGTAGCCGGATGATTAGCCTGTTGGTATTCAGAACTCTGAGGGCTCCTCTTAGTCAGCGCCTGACAGGAATCGTCCTCCTTGGCACCACAGTCGCAAAAGAAGTTTCCGTATTTGGCATATGTGACGTCATGGCTCCTGTGACAAACTAAGGCGCAGACTGTGCACACGCCTACACCATCAACCATATTACAGGTGTGACAGTGGTACCAGTGCTGGTTCATGAATTCCTTCTGGGTGATTGTGAAGGTACAGAGTTTGTTACAGAGGTTGTCTTCGTCTGAGTCCTCTGCTGCGCTGTCATCTTCGTCCTGGAGAATATCATCCAGGCAGTCACTATCGTTCACGTCATGGATGAGAGTTGCACCTTCCCAAGGCGGACTTGTGGCTCGGGAATAAAAATTAGTGCATCTGTTGCGGACAAACTGCACTGATTATGTCAGCGATGTAATTAAGCACACAGCAGCCCGCGTCAATGTATGGCGAGGGTTTGTCCATTTGGGTATCTTTAGACATGAGTTGTTGTTTGCTAAAACAAAAAACAGTAG
The DNA here is from genome assembly GCA_025266255.1 of Trissolcus basalis. Classification (NCBI taxonomy): domain Eukaryota; kingdom Metazoa; phylum Arthropoda; class Insecta; order Hymenoptera; family Scelionidae; genus Trissolcus; species Trissolcus basalis. The sequence continues at coordinate 152,125 of JAAMPD010000011.1, forward strand.
CATGTAAAATGGCATTGATAAATACTATACATATATTCCTTTTAATAAAAACGTAAAAATTACCATATCTCCAGCCATTCAGTAGCAGCTTTGAAAAGCAAAACGTGGCCCTTGTCCGAACCAGCATCGGCTAGAGTTGACATAACTTGCATGAGATCAGAAAAGCTGATACTTTCAATGATCGCATGGCTGGACAAAATTTGATACCCCAAGGGAATCAAAGCCTGGAGGATATTGACAGTCGCATTCTCAGCGACATTTCTATTGTCTTTAACAATGTAATTTGTGAGCGCAAGCAGAAGCTGGTTGTTCTCTTGGGCGAACAGTTGGTCATCGCAGCTACGGTGGTTGATACTAGCAACGATTGAGGAGTCGGTCAAATTCGGCCAATTGTTAATCTCAGCTACCGCTGCAGCGGTGCTTTCGAGTGCTTTCTTATTCTCATCCGAAGTTTCCTCAGATTTAGGAGACGTCACCGAGGATCCAAGGATCACGTGACGCAGCCACATCTGCAACTGTTCTGAGTCTGCCTTTGCAAGATTGGAGACAAGCTGACAGAGGCGGTCGAGAGAAACGTCTGACGGTTGCTTTTCGGCGACTTTGAAAAGTCGGTTGAAGAAGTGGAGAATCCGGGTTCCGAAATGTTGAGACGCCTGGGACGATGATACTGATAGAAGGACGGAGATAAGTGACCTGAAAAGTAAAATTAGGTTTTTATAATCAACCGTTTCGAAATTGTTCAAACCATCGCTAATTTATAGTTATTTATATATAATATCAATTAACATTGATATTTAATAATCTTTTTCATTTTATTTTATTTACCTATTTGTATTTGGAGCCGAGAAGAACTGATCCAAAGCAGCACAACCCACTGGTTTATCCAAAAGTTGTTCCCAATAGGCAACGCACTGATTCAAAATTCTCTCGCTGATTTGCACGTTGATGCTTTCATCTTGAGCGCTGTTCTTAGTGTAATCCACAATCAAACTGTAAGTGTGACCTAGCACGTACAAGTGCTCCTTCAGCTGCAGTGCTTCATTCTCTGAATCACCAAGAAGTTTAACCAAAGTTTTCGATGGAATGTCCTGGATGAAATCCATCCTTGAGTCCATCATCAGAGGAATCATTATGTCGATGATCTCATTTCTCATTTCTGTCTGTTCTGCGCCAGTGCAGGCTCCAGCATGCTCCATGATAATCGACACGAGCGAGTGCAGGAGGTTTTTCAAAGATGGATTGATGGTAAAGGTGCCGTACTCAGATAAAAATCCGATGTGGCACATGACGGTATTGAGGATATAACTCTCAGCTGGAATGATATCATTGGCGTAGGTGTTCCAAGACAACTGGGGCACGTTGATGTTCTTCCATTTTTCCAGGGACGATCGAACCCCATTTGGCAGCAGGGTCACGAGCATTGCTTGACGAATCCAAGGTGCGCCTGCGATGCACAAAACTTGATCCAATGTCACGAAGTCTCGAGTAGTGTATTTGTTTTGCAAAGAGTCGCACGAATCTTGGATTTGATAGAGGATGCTTGCTCGACAGGCCTGAGTTATTGACTTCGTCAGGGATAAGATGTGAGGCAAAATTTCCAAGGCCATGGTTTTCGTGAGGTTCTGAGCCTGGTCGGCTGTCATACCCAACTGTGCTACCCTAAAAGTAAAAACATAATTTCAGGATCAACAAGGCTCTTTTAAACAATCAATCTAAAACTTGAATAGAGTAATTTAATTCTTACTCGTTATTTTCGACATTTTTCGTAATGTTTTCATCCATGAGTACTTGAAGTTTGCGAATAATCGCAGCCAGGATCAAGAGGGAACTCAGTTTGGGAAGAGATGACTTCGGCATCAACTTGTCTTCCGGACCCATTTCTGGTTTTAAAGTTTTGATACAATTCTGGGCCAAAGTTACGTCGTATTTAAGGGAATTTACAGTCAGGGAAACCGTTTTCAGAAGGTTTTCAGCGTATTGAGTGTACATCCCTTGCTTGACCAAACAATCCTGAATAAATCAATTAATTTATTATTAAATACCAAGATAATGATTTCATTTTATTTGAAGAGACTTAAAAGTAAACGTACTTTTATCCAGCCGGTAAAAGTTTTGTAAGCAGCTCTGGGTCCCCAGATAAGAAAGTGGAAAAGTATCGGGCCAACCGTGATGCCCTCGCCTAGAGCAAGCTTGTCCATTATTGGTGTTGAGGGAGGTAGCATCAATATCAACCTGAAATGATATAAATAATTGAATTTGTAATGAACTCAATTATATGAAAAATAAATAAATAATTATGAAATTTTGTTTCATACCTCCAGCAAATAGTAAAACAATACTGAATAGCACAAAGTCCTGTAAAAGTGATTTTATCCTTGCCATCGGACGATTTGCGTGGCATGCTGGTATGATTAATAATATTCAAAATATCTATCAGTGCGTCGACAAGTAGAGGATATTTGAGTTTGTCTGGCGTGCCCAAAATAAAGTTGCAGGCCTAAAATAAAAAAAATGTATTCAAAAAGTAATTTAAAAGATCATCGATAAAGATTGTGAAAGTAAATTATATTATAATCGAATAAAAATTAAAAATTACCAATCCGTCTAATTTTGGTGTGTCTTGATTATCACAGTCTGAAGCAGTCAAGTGATAAAATCTCGGCTTCATCGAGAACTCATCAACCGGGCCAAATTTGCGATAATTGTCCTCAATTCTCTTACAATGAGTGTAGATTCGCGAGGCCTGTTTGTTTCCGTCCTTTGTGTCCGAAACCAGATTTGTGGCTGAGAATAAATTCCACTGAACCTGTAATTACGAACAAGCAATCGTTAAGAAATTGCAGAACTTACATTGAAATACAAATTTTAGAAGAAAAACAAAAATTTTTAAATGATCTTTGTATGAGATGTTTACTACCACTCAGTAGACTCTTTCTAACAAGTGGCCCTGGTTTCTCACAACTTTTTAATCAACAGAAAAAAAAGTTCATCTTCATCTTGCACCAAAATTAGGAAGAAACATTATAAGAAAATATTTTCTTCTGGATAATAAAAATGATGCGAAAAAGCAAAATTAGACAAGTGTAATTTATCGTTATTTTTACTTGTTCAAGCAGAGATGCTGGTGCGTCGTAAAGATGTTTCATCATATACTCTAAGAGCAGCAACAACCGGGACAGGTGTAAAATTTGCAAATCTCTCATTGGACTTTTTATCGCTTCGCTGCAGCGAACTGCTCCACTTCCGGTCACAAGCAAAACTGATTTCTTCTGCATGAGATTCAACGAGTGGAAGAGGAAAAGTAGCAGTTGAGCATGCTCGACATTCAAATCTGAAATGAAATAATCTTAGTTAAGTACGTTGAAATTGAAACTTAAGGTGATGCCGAAGTCAATCTCGTGTTGTCTTTCTCACACTCGTTGATGCATCGTTAGCGCTATCTTTGTTGCACCTATACGACTTCGGCATCACCTTAACGACAAAAATTATAATCAGCATTTTTACCTTCATTATCGGCTTCAAAATTTGCAGGAGGATTGCAAACGTTCTCGACTAGAGTTGTTACGAGTCTGTGCCAGATACTTATGCAGGCAGCTTCTTTCTCAGACTGAGGTTTCAGTAGCAAAATCTAAAATATCAAAGTTAAGTAGAATTGTTTAGTGAAATTCAAAACGGTACGTTTGATGATTCAAAATTTCCAAATTTCAATACCTGTGCAAGAACACTCAAAGTTCTGGGGTACACTTGGAGTGGCCATGAAGTTGTATTTGAATTTTCTGCTGACCACGGGCTGACTCCAAGATGACAGAGCAAAGTGTTTTGCAAACTTTCGCTGAGAATATTCCTTGCAAGGAGATTGTGCGTATAACGACTAAGAGCTTGTGAAAATTCGGTATACATCGTTCCTAATGCTGGTCCATAGAAACAAGAGATAGTTCCTAAAAGATCAAATCAAACGAAGTTGAATATACAACTTTTATAAATCGAATTAACGGTTTTCGTTTATGAATTTACCTGTATCAGTTCTAGCAGTTTCGTGATCCAGATCCCGCACGATCGCAGCAAGAATTATCATCTGCTGCTCGACCAGTCCATTGATAACATATTCTCTTACAAATTGGCTTCTACTTCCGATCAAATATTGGTTCATAAATTGAAAAATTTGAGTTGCCAAGGATATGTACTAGAAAAAACATTCAAGAACATTTTCAATTAAATGTTATCATTTTCAAAATCAAAAATGATTATTGAAGAAATAAAAAAAAAAAAAA